>JABEXW010000553.1:0-17212 GCA_013266185.1 Fusarium sarcochroum | reverse complement strand
TCATAAGAGAATAAAAGTTATCCTAAGTTGGTGATAATTATAGACTTAAATATGTAAAGATTTATCAAAATCTCATCTGTCGTTTAACTCGAGGATATCAAATAAGTCAGCGAGTATTCACGTAGGTATCATGGTGATATACGTATGCTCTATTGGTATAAGTTCATGTCCGTCAAGTTTCTTCACCATTTTCCCCATCCGTTCATCACTTTCCGTGTGAACTTTCTCGACGTGCATTCCTTCCACACTTCCTACAAATCGCGAGGCGCTAATATGGTGGTTGCGGCATGGGCGCTCAAGACTGGATGAAGATCATTGAGATCGATATAGATTCAGATTCAGATTTTCATTTAAAGCTAAAACTAGATGCTACTAAGACATCTGACTGGGCAGCACAGCGTGTTGTACTTGGGACGAGGCTTCAGTTGATGGTAAATAGCATTCATCCAAAGGTCGAACAAGCCTTGAGTGTATTGCAGAGGTGAGCAAAGCTACAAAAGTTTCAGGTACCACTACATCTAAAAGTACTGTACAGTATTAATGTCACGAAATGTACTTACAACGACTGCCGTTATTCAGGTCGGCTCCGACCTTGATAAGGAGACAATCATCTCTCTCTTTAACTTGATGACGAGACTCTTTCACGGGTCCTTACAGCGTTCCGGACGTCTGAACTATCCGTCATCTTTCCTTGGTGTCACGAAGTATTGTTTTCGAGATTGCAATTAGTCACAGTTTAGGCACAATAGTAGTGAGTCAACGTAGAAGCAATCGGTTATCTGGTACATATGTGGCATGAGCCCTGAGCTAGACAGAAGATGTATGGCAACTAGATATCAGGCAACATGCTTATCTTCCTGGTGTGTTCCTCATGCCGAAAATCAGGACAATCAACTGCTCTCAACTATCGTTCCAAAGGTCGCTCAAGCTCACCACCCAAATAATCGTGATGAATATACGACTTCCGCACCCACGCCCATCCCAATAAGCAGCTGGCAAATGCGGCCACTGCGAGAGCATCAGCTTAAAAAACACCCTGATCAAATGGTCTCCAGTCCCCATTTTGGCCATGTTAATCATCAACATAGTCGCTATCGCTGTCGATCCTGATGATACTGGAATAAAGCTCGGTCATCAGTTGGCGCGGTTTCATCTTGGGGGAGTCTTCCTCGTCGTCAGATTCAGCGTTTCGACTAGTAGAGTCAAACATGACGCTCTCGGAAGCAAGACGTTTGTCCTTGTAGTAAACCGCAAACTCCAGAGACGATCCATCGCTTACTATGCGTAGCTCATACGTGATGCGGCGGAAAACTTTGCCATCTTTGTTTGTCCACACTGGCAATTCATCCCATTTAGGGAGCTCCGAAGCCTTGATCTCACAGAGCAGCTTGACTGAGTCATCCTTTCGGGTAGGTGCTGTAGTGGAGTCGGATATCACGATTTCAACTTGAATGTACTCGTCGGGTTTGGTGAGGTCCTGCCAGAAGTTGGAGACAATTGGATCGTAGGTAGAGACAGACTCTCCCTGGATAGCAAGTCAGTCAGATCTTTCACGCTAACAGAGGGTGCCATGACATACGATCTCGACAAACCACTGAGTCTGCTCGACAGCAAGAAACTCCTGATGTCCCTCACAGTAGACGCGATCCTTGGCGTCATGTTCCTTCGGATCAAAAGGAAGGATGTTGACCAGTGTACCGTAACTGTGCCGCGATACACGCGAGTCAACCGCAACAGAGATAGACTCCGTCAGTCCACTACGTGCCATTCCATGGAGAACAGCACCACGAACGACGGCAGTCCAGCTGTACATAGTTAGCGAGAGATATAGTAACAGTATCGGATCGAACGTACGGCCCAGCCCCGTTCTCCTGGAGAATCTCCATCCTGTTTCCGACGGTATCTCGAAGGCATTCGTATAAGTAGCGAGACTTGCCGAAGCCTCCTACTAGGATAGTGAACTACCGCAAAGTTAGCGCAAGTTGTAAGGTGTTGATAGCACCAGCGTACCTTTGGCATCCTCCTGTGCTTCTTCTTGACCTGGTTGATCTGTTTTGAGACAAGCTGCTGGATCTGTTCGATCACGGGCTTGTACACCTTATTCCGAATAGCATCCCTGAGGACCCCACAGTTAGTTTTCAAACATAGGAGAGGTGATACAAGTGAATCTGGGAGAACTCACCCATCGATAGTAACCTTTGACGGGCAGAGCCGGCTGTTGACCGGTCCGTTGTAATGTAGTTGGATGTCCCAGCCACCACTCGCTTTGCAAATAGAAGACTTGATTCCTCCTCCCCATTCGTCGTCCATGATCTTTTGTAGAGCGCCAGGCTGTAGTTTCTTCAGGGCTTCAGAACCGATTCTTTCTTTGAAGAGAGCAAGGAACTTTTCGTCAAGGAACATGGCTCCACACAGGTCGCCTTGAGGTCATTAGCAAAATACCAAGTCTCGAGACATGAACGACTCACCGTCGCCTTCAACGCTTTCGCTGACGATGAGAGGGTTGAGCTTCTCGACTTTGTAGGTGATGATATCCTGAGGCTCTGTGAGAGACTGCCGGGGAGAGCAAAGGGGCGGATGTTGAACTTACGACAGTACCACCGCCTACATCACAGACCATAAAATGATCACCGACCTAGAACACGATTAGCATTAAAAGCTAGAGGTAGTGGGGGTCTTACATTAACGTCGGGTCGATCAGAGTTCTCCTCTAGGCATGTCAACGCAGCAGCCTCTGGCTCAGAGATGAAGCTGAGCGTCGTCTCTCCGTCTCGGCTGATCCCCAGAAGCCCAGCACGTTTCAAAGCCTCAGTCATTCGACCTCTGACATAATGAGGCCAAATCGCAGGCAGAGTCACGACGACGTGGACTCGAGAAATCTTCAACATCCGGTTGCCCACAGCCTTGGTGATATCGTCGCGACTGTGATCCCATACCTTGCTCAGATAGTCGCCAAAGACCTGCACAGCAGTCTTGTTCGCCCTTTGCATGAGAGAGCGCGCGTTGACCAGTTGCGGAGAGCGTCGAACTTTTTCGCTCAGATATTGCTCGTCGACGAGGAGAAGCTTAAACCAGCGCAGGACGGTCTCCTCAAGGGGAGTCGCGAATCCCCAAGCAGGGTCTTCATCGTTCATGTGACGGTAGAAGATTGCGGAGGGAACCTTTTCCTTGTCGGACTGGTAATTCTTTAGTGTCTTCCAGTCGGTCACGAGTTTGATCTGGCCCTTTTTGCCAGATCGCGACCACGCGACTCCCGAGTATCTAGTAGCAAGATGATGTTAGAAAGAGAAGAGAGGTAGAGCAAGAAACATGCATACGTAGTCCCGAAATCGATGCCGATGACCACGGTTGGAGGAGTATCTCCGGTAGTGGATGGCATCGTGAACCGCAGCAGCGAGCTTTGCCAGCTCGACTCTGATGGTATTGGCGAGATAACAAGAAGCAGGAAGTTCAAGTTCAAAGAAAATCAGAAAGAAAGAAAGAAAAGCATTTGCCTGTTCCTGATGGGAGGCGCCGCGTGCGGGTTGTTGCGTGCGGTGATGGTGGAGGAAGCGAGAAGAATTTCAGATGCGCGAGGGGCCTTGCATCCAGGCAGCAGTGAGACAAACGCCTCTGTTTTCTCTGTCACTGGTTTGTATTCTCGGGCTCTGGGTCTGGAGTTACAATAGGATTCTAAACAACTGTTTGGCTATCCAGGTCCTGACACTGCAACTCGCGGTGCGTGGATCAGACAATAGCCAACCACCCAACAGAATAGTGATTAAAATAGCCTTATCAATAGGAGAGTTGAAGCTCACTTCGAGTGCCATTAATGTTTACAGTCGCAGTCCAGACCATTCAAGCAGCAGATACAGCCCATTACATTTTGACCCCTTATTGGAGGTAGCACTGCAATGCCCGAGGGAAGAGCACACGAATTCCACAAGATGCCACCCCCGAAGGCTTTATATGGCGTATTTCTTATGAATAGATTGGGTAGAGTCAACGATATGCTCGTTTT
The DNA here is from genome assembly GCA_013266185.1 of Fusarium sarcochroum. Lineage (NCBI taxonomy): Eukaryota > Fungi > Ascomycota > Sordariomycetes > Hypocreales > Nectriaceae > Fusarium > Fusarium sarcochroum. Next base: position 13,212 of record JABEXW010000553.1, on the reverse strand, counting down.
GGCTGTGAAGTATTGGTCGAAGCAAATTTACTACACAAGTGCTTTATGTTGACTTGAGCAACTTGGCGTTTGGCATTTTTGGGTAATATTGACTAACTCACTTCTAATACCATCGCCCAGAATGCTATAATTTTATCTATTTCATGTAACTTAGACTAGTACTGCGAGCCATCCGTCAGAGACCGTCAACAACTCAGGCTATCACTGGCAACCCCGTTCTTTCGAGATAACAAACAGGCACGTACAATGGAAGCAACTTCGGAGAAAAGAAACAATCTTAAATTTTTATCAGCCCATTAGTCTCACTTTTTTTGTCTATTCATATGCCTTTGTCCCAGAACATTCCCTTTATCACACCAAACTTGACTACTTGCCCCCTCATTCACCCAACACTCGCTCACCCCCTTTGTCTTTGCCATGGCCATTTCTTCCACATTACCAGGAATTAGTATCTTTGCTCGTATCTTGCAGCTCGAGCTCTCATCGTGACACCAGCCTCAAAGGTCGATTTTAACGACAGCCTAAGAGTTTCGACCATACATACCAGTGGTCTCAGGCCTCCAAAATGAACCCAAAAAGAAATAGAAAATGAGGGATATGCAATCTGAGATGGCGAACAAAAAAAGCCTTTCTGAGTTGAATAGATGCACGGCCTCCCGTCCTTAGAAATGAACTAGAAAGGATGGGCATATGTAAAAGGAAACTCTTCTAAACTTATGACGATATCCTCCTTTTTTCATTGTAATGTTATGCTGGAGTTTATAATTTATCCCATACCTAGAGTTACAAAATCCCACGATAGTATTAGTCAATCTCACATAACCACGAGAGGTAATCGAGAAGAACTACGGGCCCTATTTATTTCTCAAGATAGAGAACAAAAACTAATGCTCCATGCTCGGCAACGGACTTCTAAAAAGATCGTCTCGGATAAACAGAACCCAGTCTCAAGTTCTTCTGCGTCTTCATCGTGCATCCTCTATTAACTAATTTACAAGTAAACCGAACAATTGGCCTAATCCAGGAGGGGATCTTATGGCAGCAAAGGCTGTAAGGGAGACACTGACTAGCCTTCGGTGCTGCAGGTGTACACTAAAGCTGCACTACACTTATAAAAGATCATGAGACGTTACAATATGCTTGTACTCTGTAATCACACGTGCTGATCGAACTCGGTTCCCTCGATTAGTTATCAACCAAATCTGGTGTTTCAAATACAGCATCAATACGAAGGAACGAGGCAATTTCTGTCAACATTATCATCAGGATAGTCTAATTCTGGTATCTACCAAGTTTACAGTCCTCTCCCTGTCACAGAAATGCCTCGTTGTAGTAGAGGTGCCAACTGCTGATAATCCGGGCACTTCCATCAACCACAACCGTAGTGATCCCAGATCCATGCCCGACTAAGCCTCAGCACTGGCTTTCTTGGGAACAAGGAGACTTTGACGACGAGTTATTGCGTAACCCAATTGTTGATCGGTTTCATCTCTGCCACAGACCAAAGTCCCGTGGGTAGAAGACGGGAAGAAAACTTGGAACTTCGTAACCCTCGACACGGAGCACATTCGCTGCAGTCTGTGTGCATTCGTATCTCTAGATCAGAGCGCCGCAAACACGCCTGAAACTTGAAAAAGTCAAACTGATCAACCCGCTCATCGGCTCCGGCAATGCTATTCTCAGTAGCACTAATCTATGTGAACCAGTCTGTCGGTCTAGTTGCCAGAGACTAAGACACGTCTGGAGTATTACCCAAGCTTCTGTTTCACGTCCAAGTCCACTCTAGGACGTGTTTGCTCTCGAGCTACGCTCCTTGGCATCGGATCCGATAGATCAAGCTGATGATTTCCATGCTGGGATATCGCAGCCATGAAGCTCTTGTACCCATTCACCAACTGTACTGTGTCACAAGTCTTCTCTTGGTATTGATCACATCAAACTGTAACCACCATCTCGGGACTAGACCCTCCGCCGAGCACGTACCAGGATGTGGTCTCGAGGAATTGGAAATGGCTTCACCACCGAGTCAGTTTCGCATTAGAAGGTGGATCTAACCAACAAGAAAAGACCAACACCAACACCAAGAACCCCCAACCCCAGATCCTAGTGATCATCATTCGCCTCCACTCCGAAAACCGTCGCTCTATCGATCTCGCAGGTCTTCATATATGTGAGTGAGTTAATATATCTGCAATAACCCAGTTCTCCACCTGTCATCATAGCAGCCACCGCATCTGCCATTACAGATCGGTCCGTCGATGTTTAGTTAAAGGACTAGATATTAACAGAGAAGGTTGAATCGCCGATCAATATTCAGCTCTGAAAAACGACGGTCCAAATCTCCCCCGGACGAGGATCGCCAGTCCATCAGGCACCGTCGTGTAGATTAACCCACGATGCACGTGTGTCTTCGGCGCTACGGAGGTTGATCACAGAGTATCTCTCACAGTGCAGTATATGATCGTCAATATTATGTTTCAGGGTCCAATTCCATGCTACATTACCATTATGAAGTCATTGTACTCGTGATGCATTAGATCTGCGGATACTCATATTAATTGTGCCCATCTCTATATAGCACTGCTACTCTCTCGAGTCCAGCGTTTGGAGATGGTAGCATCGGTCAATTACCAGCGACTAGAAGGTCTGACCGCTTCTATGGCGCTGTTTGCCAGCTTCTAGAGCACGATTCCCGACAAAATACGAAGCTAGGGAGCTATTACCACGCAGCCATGGCCAACGTTTCCCCTGATTCTTCCCAGCCACATTCTAACAGCTCTGGAACCAAGTAGAGCACAGTACAGTATCGAATTTCATGCAAGACACGATACCGCAACATCCCGCAAGTGGTCCAAGCAGTCAAACGAAATGAACAAGCGCCTCTCTAGTGCAAAAGCCCCACGGCTCATGCAAGAGATACCATTCCTTCGCCGCTACGACCACTCGACGGCTGATGGCGTGGCGTAGCAGGAATTGACTCTCTTTGCCCCTGAGCTTTGAGACATTGACTCTGTTTGACACAGCCGTGTCTGTCGCAGAGTTGAAGGGAAGAAGCCTGGAGGTATTCGACCTCGTGAGGTTGGCAAGCTAGTATCGGAGCCAAAACAAGTGGAGGGGACTAATTCTCTAGAGCTAGAATGGAAGCTCATCAATTGAGATTTGAATTGCGAGTCCCTTGATGAAGAATCCACTTGGAGATACGAGTAATTCCGCGATTCATTGCCCATCAGCTTACATCAATTATAGTTGACAAATAGTGATGATAGCGATTGCTTGTAATGAATGTCTCTAGAGTATCATAAATTATAAACCCAGCGAAACATACGAGAAACATGTCGTATCATATGCACTATCCGCACATAATTGCTTTTCCCACGTGGGTCAACGTCGACGGGAAAAAGAAAGCAAAGACATCACAACACGTCAAAAACGCGTTCTCCTCAGTATCTCAACTGACTTCAAAGACAAAACATTCCGCCACCCGAAAACAAAGGTCCACAAGTAATAAATCCGCATGGAAGAAAAAGTGACAGCTCCACCACTAATTCGAAGCTGTCCCCTAAGGAGCTCGCCGTTGGTATGATCTGCTGACTGTGCCTGGGGACCTTGACTCAGGAACGGTGAATATAATTAGCGATTGACTAGTTCAAATGACAGGGTAGATTTCCGCTCGTACAGCACAGTACGGTACGTTTACCCCAATTGTTCATTTGCCTGCCCGTATCACAATTGGAGGGTTCCAAGGGGTAGATCTCAATCAAAGACGGCTTCCCATGATGAGCTAACAGGGGTGCTTCATCCCGCGCTCAGGGGTACTCTACAGTGTTGAGTCTTGAGCAATTGACAGCTGCCTTTCAAACTTACGTGAATGACAGATTCAATACATCATCGGAGAACAGCTTCTTCAAATTCTAGAATTCTTTAATATAATCTCATCTCCTGTGGTGACATCCCGAGATTGCCTGGCAAATCATAACGCGACGGCATATTAAATTAGCCCTGACATGTTCACCAGCCAATTCATTTCCCACCTACTCAATCGGGAAAGTACATTGCCTCTACCTCCAGCCACACTTACATTACACCCAATCTCATGTACTCGCTAGTCTCTTTCACTTACACCAGCTTCACACCCCTGATCTGGTCTGATCTGATGTGCATGTCCATCACCACATCAACAGAAATAAAGTAACAGGGGAACGTTATCAACAAAATCGTAAAGCAAATGTTCATGTCGAGGTATAGATCATGTTCCGGATCCGGAGACTCTGCTCAAAACGTCCAATTGAGCATCCGCAGGCGGACGAGTTCTAGAATATCATAATCAAATCCAGCCTTACCTAGCTTTTCCGGTCCATCGGCAACTCGATGCTGTAGGTGGCTGTTAAGTTTCCCCAGACTCAGGTACTACAAGTGGCGGCGCCGCTAAAGCAAGCACTTCACCGCTTGTCAAAGAACGCATGCAAAGCCTCGAAGTATCGTCTTACTATACAAGTCACATCAAATAGAGTCAAATTGTATCAGCAACAAGCAAATTGTGTCTTTGTTATTTCATGAGAACAAAGCTAACTAACTCCCATCCATGACATGAGCTGATGTTGATGTTTGCGTTGCCCTTGCAGCCGTCCTTGCGGCTTGAGCTCATTAACAGTTTATCTTACAAAGATTCCGTTCAAAAAAGACCTGTCCAAGGTCGTCGATGCTTGCAAAGCATGTATATGTGATGCCAAAACGCCGTTTGCCAGTTCGAGTGGTGAGTGAATAATAACGCCGTGTTTTTCTTGTCCAGCAGGAGATGTTCCGTGAGTGCGCCTGATACATTTGCCCTAAGACCATTGGGTCCAAATACAGAAGATAGTAAGACAAAAGAGATATAATATTACAGGCGTCTAGCACCCGGTCCGTTTAGTGCCCAGTCATAATTCGTAAAAGTTCAAGGTTGGGTATAATCCTCTAAACCTTGACGCTTCGTCGTCGTGTGGCCGCCGCTAATCCCTGCCTCAAGCGGCTGCGGGTACTGTTTGGCGTCATTGGCGATCCAGGTTCGGACATTGGTGACATAGGGGACATGGGGGCTGTTGACATCCTTCTTGAGGCCATCTCGTGGTAAGTAGGGGCCTTGTTGAGGATGGGTTTGGGGGCAGACTGCTGGGAGTCGGTGGTTGGCTCTTCTTGAACCTGCTCCATAGGCAGGGTAGGTGTGAAGAGAGAAAGGTTATCCTTGGATTGACTGGCGAATTGTGTGTTGAGTGAAGGTCGGCTTCGCTTCTTGACCAAGCTCAGTGTACGCTTGAACATGCCGGTAGGTGTCTTTGGTGTCTTGGGTCTCTCGGTAGGCTCTTCCTTGACCTCAGGCTCAACCTTGGTAGCAAAAGGGTCGATGCTCAAGAAATCGGGCCGTTGCTTCTCGAGACGGCTAGTACCCATGCTGCTCGTTCGAGGAGGGTGCAAGACAGTGCCGGAGGAAGTAGTGCAGAAAGACATGCGGCGATCGAGAACGGGGAGGTTCACAGGGAGGGTCGATGTTCTGCGGAGGCGGCTAGGAGGTCGAGAGCAGGTAGACATTCGTGATGAAGGTCGAGAAGAAGCATCGCTAATAATGCTAGGAGACACTGATCGGCGAGGTAGGTTGATCATTGAGGGCTTTCCAGAATAGACCACCGAGACCATCTTGGCTGTGTCCTCGTGGCTGCCTCTTCGGTCTGTTTGTAATTCATCGGTGCCAGATTCGAATTCGAAGTCGGAAAAGTCATCGGCGGAAGAAGAAGCATCCTCTTCAGAGGAGAGGTAGACATCATGAGGAGTAGTAAAAGAAGCTTGACCCTCGGGGGTAATTTTGTGAGACAAAAGACCTTCCAAGCACCTTGAAGCTCGAAGAGAGCTCTTGGCAGGTAGAGCAGGAGCTCCTTGCATGGAAAGTTGTCGTTGTGAAGGAATCATTGTGGTAGGTGTGCTTTCGGGAGAAGATTCGTCGGCGTCGGCGGATGGAGAATAGATGGGAGGCTCGACGGATAAGGATTCTATTTGAGCTCGAGACTGTGACTGCTGAGAAACCCGCTGGGCAAGAGAAATATCAAGTTTAGGTGCATCAAGCTCCCTTTGCGGTAGTTGTTGCGTCACTGCTAAAGACATTGTCGATATAGTTTGGATGGATTATTGAATTCCCCTTTAGTAGACCCTTGGATTAGGGCGGGGAAATAGTAAAGGGATGAGCAAAGACGAAGCCGTGAATAATGTCGTCAGGCTTTTGAAAGTTGGGGTCAGGTGAACGTAGATGGCGATCGTGGTAGTGGCCGGCAACAGAAGATTGTCTGTATGTGAGACAGGCGTTCCAAGACAGTAGAGACCCAAAACCAGACAAAAGAGACGAAAACGGAAGGAATGTCTTTGTCGAGGGTATCGTACAAGGGAAGACTGAAATTCGATAGTTGAGTATTGTATTAGAGAGGGAGAGAGAGTAGGAGCTTGTATCAATAAGAGGCTGGGGGAGAAGCATTAATATGAATGAATGGGAGAGTGGACTAGAGTAGTCCCTGAGACTGGACACAAGGTTCAGCCCAAGCCAAGGTCCCTTCCTAGAGTGGAGTGGGTGTGGTATCCACTTGTCGCCCACATGCGAGCCACATTCTGGTACGAGAATGACAGTGAAAAGGAGCTCTCATGTCGCACTGTGTACTTTGAGAGGCAGGGGCGCTTATGGTGGCAGGGGCTGGAGAATAGCGCAGGCCAAGTTGCAGGGTCTACTTCCTCCATCCTTCGATGGGTTCTTTCCATTTTCTTCGCCCAGGTTTGCCTAGTCAAGTTTGCCCGGGGCGGCGCCCAGGAAAGTCGTTGAAAGAGGCGATAGGATTTGAGGCTTCTACCTCTATAGACTCAGCCTGGCTATAAAGTTGTCTTAGTATAGAGACAAACAATCCAAATCAGTCACGCTGGCGTCAAGAATAGGTCCAGACTTTAATTCAAGTGCCTGAAAGTGATGCCCCTTTCAACATCAAGAGCCGCCACGAGACATTCTGATGAGCCACTCAGAGACACGGGCAAAGCGCGAGAAGCCACTGTAACCTCCACTGTGAGCCACCTGAGCCTTGGCACTGGCCAGGTGCCTGGTGGTGGCTGCTCTCGTTGGCTTCAGGTCCCGACCACGAGCCGTTTCATATTCCCCGCGCTAGATACATTCAAGATATTGAGACTCTCAACGCATGAAAGCCGAGACTATTCAAAGATCCGTTCACTGTCAGACATCGGTAGCTTCAGATCCCGATTAACGACTTACGGGAGCGTCACAGATGAATTGCATTTATTATTAGTGACGCAGTTGCTATATCTCTTGCGTCGAGTGTTGAACCAGTTTGATCGACAGTACCGCACGCAATTGCCAGCACATGGCCATGATCTACCATATGACGAACTATGGCTGTAAGCGGGCTGTTAACAGGTAAATTCCAGATAACAGGTTCTGTATAGCCACGAATAGTTCATTCATCAGCGGGCATTACTATTTACTGTGTAGTGACAGGTACGATTGACCAAACTTTGCATGCGATCATCACCAACCTCGTGGGTTTCCTCGTGGCATCTGCCTCTGACTGGGTCATTATGTGTTGGCCATTGCTACCCATCCACATACACTGCCCAGCGTCGTCACCAGACAACGTAAACATGAGCATAACCAGCCTCTTGAATGTTGAAATGTTCCATCATCTATCGCAATGACAATCACAGCAAATTCAACACAGCAAACATGATCTTTCAGGAACCGAGTCCAGGCCAGGTCCATGCCTGTTGTGCTGTACACGATAGGCTTCTTGACATCATCCCCTGCTGTTCACTGTGGTGAGGCTTGCCGTCGCTAGTCAAGCCGGACTGGCAAACCTGCATCTGCAAATGCAATAGCCATATGCATGATTGGGCACATTCACCTACTTTGAGGGTCTTAATGGAGCGTATCCTCATTCACGGCAGCAATCGGAGAAACACGCAGATATGCTGCCGTAGGCAAGGCAAAGCATCACACAGAAAGCCTCATGAAAAAAGTCCGAAATTCTTTTCGACACCGCTTCCTTGAAAGCTGGAGCTCATCCATGATCTGCACGGCTGCGACACCAGGTAAAAAATCATTCTGTACCGTATTGTAAACCTCAAGGGACCTCCCCTGTCAGAAAGCTCTGGACTCGGAGCGAGCGTCCAAACTCTGACTCTCTGACCTGGGAGGTGCCACATCAAACATGACAAGTGAGAGTCAATCTCGCGTGAGGAGATGACAGTCCGGGGAGTCTGTAACCCCTTGGCTATTTCCATGTCAAATAGACGACACAGCATAATAGGACTTTGATGATTTGCCGCCCGTTGACTGTCAGTTTGAAAGGTTGCATTTCGGGGACCATCCTTTGGTTATGGTGATGATAACTGACTGAACAGTGTGGTGTTGTGTTACTAGGCCCCTTCAGCTGGTCTTGGACATGCGACCTATTTTCGCGTATCACATCAACACCAGCGAAACCACAGCCGAAGCTCCACACCCACACATGATGATTGATAAAAAATCCGAGACAAAACCTCACATTGTCACTTACAGTATACAAGTGATTCACGACACATCGGCTTGGTATTTTGCCGGTATCGTCTCGTCGATCTCAGACTAAGAAAAGAATTACCTGAACGGGGCTGCTTAGAATAAGCCCGCCAACCTGTTGAAGGCATCGCGTGGTCTGTCAATCCATTCACAGCAAGCCTTTGCATCTTGACCCCATTAGACTGCATGCTTAAGTGTGTCCGCACTAACGACACGATGTTGCATACCAAAACCAAGGCGAGGTTCTCTAAATTTTTATCCCGCGTCAACTTCGCCAACGCAGCAAGCGGATCTCTTACGGTGCATTGTAACGATGCAACACTGCAGTTTGTACGTGGGATAACGCAGGCACGCAGATGCGCTGCGACTCGAACATGCAACTGTAACTGACCCTTGGTTGAGAGATAAATCAACTCTTGGGCTTGAACAAGGTGTACTCACACCAGCAAAGACTCACCTGCAAGACTCACACTATTAGCTTGTGTATGCATTAGGCGATGCAGGAACTTGACAACACACAACCAAGATTGGGCAATCGTCTTCGTCTTGAAGCGCCCTTCTCAAGTATCTAAACAGCTTGGTCAACTCACAGCGAGTCTTCTTCCTCCAACTGGTCCCGCTAGCATCGGTGATCCGCCGTTGGTTGGGCACGGCATCGAACCAGATGGAGTAAACTAGCCAATCACATCACACAGACCCTACTACTCCAAGACACCCACATCCATCGCCTCAAAAGTCTTTGTATCGCCAGACCGACTTTTGCGTCTGGTGGTTCGTGATGGATAACCACTACCGGAGAGAAAAACGGCAGTCCCTACAAGAATTCCACAGAAAGACAATTCAATGGGGCGGTCGCTTTTCTTCTCTCGGACATATTCCCAGTGACTTACCCTTGTCGACTGAATTCTCAGGAACCTGCAGAACAGTGTGCGTCTCTTCCCGAAGCTCATTTGAAGATCCTCGAGTATCGAGCCGTTGACGGTTCGCCCACATCCCTTGTCAAACTTATCGCATCCCTTGTTCAACATGGACATGGGAATCTACAAGACACCACCGTCTGTCGTCTCTTTTACGCTTTCACCCTTTGTAGTCTTGTTGAACCCCTCTATTTCGAAACCCCTTGCCAGTTGAGTCTCAGGTTGGCCGGGCATGTCTCGACAGGGGCGCCAAGAAAGCCAGGGTCTGATCCCAGGGTCCAATGCTGATACGTCCATTTTGCCGTCGCAGGTTGGTCTGATGCTAGATGATGATGGACACGGAGAATCTAGTTCCAGTCTCAAGTTCTGCACCTGACAGCGGTTTTTGACGTTTGACCTTGTCGCTCGATAAGGCCAAGCGAGCGATTAACCGTGACAACGAACACAGTGAGCGATATATCGAAGCTACATGGACGAAATCGTACTGGTTCGGCCGGATGCGATGGTGATCAAGCAATTGACACTTCCGTCCGAGATGAGATGGTCACTTTGCTCCGCTATTGACAGCCTCATATCATATCCCTCATTGCATCAACTCGTATGAGCGCGGCTTTGAGTCGCCAAGAGGTCGGCATCTGTGAACCCTATCTCATCAAGCGCTGTTAGCAAGAGAGGCGGTTAAACCGTGATACTGTATGCGTCCTCTCGGTCAAGGCCGAGGCGGCCATCTGTCAGCAAAAGCGGTTCGATGGAATGCCCCATTGACAAAGTTTAGGCCAGTCCGTCAAGAGTTGTTAACAATTCACGTAGTCCCCTTTCGTCTAGGAGTCAATTCCTACGTTGAATCCTGACTAAAATGATCTGCGCGAAAGATAGTCCCTTACTTGCATTGTTGAAGATTTTCGATCGTGGGCATGGATTGGCTGAATAACTTGCCATGGCGTCATTCTCTCGGCCTTGCAGAAGCGACTTCAAAGCTTTCCCCAGGTCCACCGGATCCAGTAGTGCAAGCCACATCTACTACACTAGCCACAGCAACTGTAACCAATGCTGTGCAACGTCACAGTGGACCAGCCACTTCTTCAATCGATCTGGCTAACCTCGATAGGTCTAGTTCCATCTGGCTTACCCGTCCAGACTCTAAATTTGGCTCTGTTCTAAGCCACGGCAACCTTTTTTAGCATGAGGATTGAGAACTCAAATAGATGCTCTAAATATTGGTTGTGGACTTTACAAAGTGTAAGAAAATACTGTGAGTACAAGCTCATTCAAGGCAATAATCGCGCTGACGATGTAACACTACATCCCATGATACTGGTTGACCACTCCCTTGGGCAAGCTGACTGCCTATTATGGGTATACTAGAGGTTGTGTTGTCTGTCAAACTCTTTCACCCTGGAGCAAAAGCGCCTGGTACTCGGTACGATTGTGCTAGACAATATTGAGAAGATCGGCATAAATTCAATAGCTGAAACAACTATTCCTCCGCGTTCCAGCCTTATCGAATCAAAGGGCTATTCCGCCCAATGAAACTCGATATCCATTACTAAAATTCCTCCCTCTGAAATGCTAACTGTCCCACATTGATGACCTATGTATCGTGTGCCCTTGCTACGCACACTACAGCCAAACTATTACTCTCTACTGGTAATGTCTCAGGTCTTCCGCAAATGTCTTTCTCTGATAGTTTCACCCTTGCCTCGTGCATTCTTGGAGATTGTTTCATGGCTTACAAGCCCATGTCGATAGGATCCCTCACATAAGCCAGGATATTTCTTTTTTTGTTTTTTACCCCGCGATTCTTCAGAAAAGCAACCATTTCACTGTGTACAGAAGGATGAGGCTGGAGCCCGCTGAGATGTTTTCCTGACACGCATCCGGTAGAGGATTTAAGGATGTGGGCGCTTCCGGACTGCGCCCCGTCAGAGAACGGAGGCCCGGCGGCTATGTATCCGCCGAGACGCGGAGTTGTCAGAGCAAAGTGCAACTTGGTGGTATTTTTATTACTAGGATAGTAGAAGGAATCGCGGTTGGAAGAAGATATTATGACTGCGCTTTTACTAAGCCAGGTCATGCTTGTCAGGTGGTGGTGACATGGTACCGCAGGACAAGACTTGGCGCTTGAAGCCCAATAATAGAACCTACAGTGCCCGATTTCACCTCTGCATAAGCGGAGTTGCAAAAACACCAACGACTTGCAAATTTTTATGATCATGTCTCTTGTGATTTTTTCTCGCCTTCCGTATTGTAAACTGTCCGCGGATATGCTGCTATTCTGGTCTCTGTCTAATGCGTTGTCAAAGGGTCCGGCCAGGTGAATACGAAAAGACGAGCATTAGACCGAATGCGAAAATAAAACAACTCCACTCGCCACTGGAAAGAGCCGCATCTTAAACTGGGGTTGGATACCCTACTGTGTATTATAGTTGGATCATTGATGGATTGGGTAAGCGATAATTCTTGGGGACAAAGAGGCTCATAGTTAAAGGATGAATGTTCGTCTCGGGCTGACTGATACCAATAAAAGTTGGTACGGCTTTTATTGATTGCAGTAGGAAGGACTTGCTAGTAGTAGTGGCAGTTGCCTTGATAATAACGAAAAGAAGAGCCTTGCGGTGGCTAATACGTGACCCAAATGAAAGCTTTCAAATCTGGCCACTCTCTTCTATTGCCCACATCTAAATCTAGACAATAGGCATAACAAACTCTATACTTGGCCACACTTCTGGAGGCCTTCTGTAGTCATGGTCGGCCAGGTCCTCGAAGGATAGTCTGTTATAAACATCAGAAATGCTGTCCACACTAGTATACATCCAACCAGTGTATTCCTTCTTGCAACCTTCTACCCGTGGAAAGCCGCGACTGCCCCGTCCGCTTTTCTTGCAATTCTTGTCGAGAATAACACAGACGACTTCTTTCATGATGCCCTCAGCACCTGATTCAGCCCAAGCTTTGTATTGATCAAAGGTATCAAGACACTTCTGATCGACGTAGATACAATATTGGAATCTTGGGCGCTTTTCGACAAATGGTTCCTCTGCTCCAGGCCCGTCTCTTTCGACGGATCGTTCGGCGGTCCATTGAGAGAATCTCTCACGTACTTCCTGCTTTGACGCATTGTTCAGAGTCTCGTGGTCTTCAATGATAGTCCACTCAAGGTGTGGCATGAGCAGTGTCGAAATTTCATAGAACTTGAGGTCATCTTCAACCGCTGCCTTGAAGAACTCAATGTAGCTCTTCCATTGAGACTCGTCTGTGTACGCGGATCGAAAGATGACAAAGCCCCAGCGTTTGAAACCTGTCTCTTGCATATCGCGAATCATGCTTGAAAGGGGTTCGCATTTCATCATGGAGGTGTTGAGCTGTGGAATACTTTCTAGAGTCGGTGCCACTCCCTCGGGGTGCTGTCGAATGCTTGTGACGATGCTGGGGATTTTGCCCGCATAGTTCATTAGCCAAGGCGGCGGAGGAATAGGACGCATTTTGTTTTGATGGAGTTGAAATTAGGGAATGGATAAAGCTGTGAAAAGAAGGAGACGTGATCGTAACTAATCCGGAATATCGCTGGGTAGATTTTGTCTGGGTAGATTGATGTGAGCTATTGAGACTGGTGTCCAGACTCTTCTTGGCCAGACTGTTCTTGGCCACGTATTTATATACAGACGGAATCGATAGAAGCACCGGTGTCCTTTTTCTTCAAAGTGTGTTTCTCAACAAAAACTA
>JABEXW010000552.1:0-20583 GCA_013266185.1 Fusarium sarcochroum | reverse complement strand
CTCAATGCCATATCCAATCCAATTCTCACTACCCTTGCGCTTTTAGCCCTTCTGTCATTGGCTGTCACTCACAGCTACACTGCAGAGGACCCCTTCGCACAGCACCCCTTTGTTGGTTTAATCCGATCTCTTCAAGCCACGGACTGGGATCATGGGCGCGTTTGAGGCTTGCGGGAGAGAGATCTCAGTTCAGCTCCTGTCACTAAGAAAACTGCATTGTGAGAAGATGGCTCTTTCGGAAATACCACATCTTTAACCGTCCTCTTGTTTACTTGTTCATGCAACAGCTAGATCTATAACGTACCATACATACATACTGCCAACCGAGCGAAGCGCCGTCCATGCTCACATTTGTCGTGCACTTGCAGCTGCAGTGTGGGAGCTTCCTCCACTTACTTTCTGCGACCTCTAGGTTGTCCTGTCCTTGTTGTCTTGTCTAGCATCTTGCTATACCCCCGTTCCGTTTACTCCATCTGTCCATGTCCAGGATGGGCAACTCGTCCTGTGGCGAAAAGGACGCGCGCGACAAGGTCTGGCGTGAATGGAATAACAACAACACACAACACAACACAGCGCTCGAAGCGAAAGGTACAGTATCTTTACATGACATTACATTACATTACAGTACAGTATAGCGGAGGTTGGGAGCCGAAACGACGGGGGGTGCTGCTGTGCCATGCCACGACTTGGTGATATGACGTCCGTCACGGCTGAGATGTCAGCGCCCGGGAGACGGTACCCAAGAGATCCGGCGCCGTGCTGGCGGATTCACGGCATGGGACTGGCCGAGCTGTGAGACGGCGTTGAGAACGGAGCTCCGGGGCGGTGCAAGAAGCTTCTTCTGAGGTGGTCGGACTGGAGGCTATTTACAGGAGGTACATGTTCACTGTAAAGACCCTCGATGGCGAATTGTTTTGTGTCATGTTCAATACCCAGTCTTTAGAGTATGCGTAGTACACTTGAGTATCAAAGTCACACTTATTGCCCCCTTTTAGCAAGCACACAGCCTGAGCCGTTGACCGCATGGCTGCTTATCCCTATCGCCCCTCTTGACCCCCAGCTTTTGCCTCACGCAAGCGCGTGATACATACGTACCTGGTTCAGCCAAATGACATTGGAAGGGTGAGGGTAAAACGTAAAACGTAAAACGCAATTAAAAAGAATTTTACAAAAGAACCACCGCATGCAATATTCGTAAAGACTCGAACCCAAGTTAATTGGAAGGATTCCGAAACGACGATAATGACGGCGTCGTGGGCCGTGCTATGACGTCGACGGAGAAATTGGGCTCCCCCGTCCGCGTTTGAGATTCTGCCACGGTCCTTTGATGAAGCGCCGTCGTGGGTGACGGGATCTTCAGGGTCCTGCTTCATTAGGGGGCTAGTACTATTACAGCTTGGGGTCTGAATTGACAAAAAGCACAGGGCAGGGGCTGTTGGCATGTTCCCTGGTCTGCGGCGTGGAGAATGGAGTGTAAGAGAGATTAACTAGCAGCCGAATCAAATCATCAATCGGACACTGAAAAATGAGAGAATGTGAAAAAAAGTGAGGGTCGGCCGGTCAGAGTGGGAATGCTGATGGGGTGTGAACTGTGGAGAGTGTCGTCCATGTTAGATCGTTGTTAGTGGACGTAGATTTAGGCGCGAAACTTGTTTTTTTCTTCTTCTTCTTCTTCTTCTACGGTACTCCAGCTGTGATCTTATTGTTCGCGTCTAAAGTGACAATGAGTGGTTGGGTTTCTGCATGATGAAGTAAATGCCTAATTGCCAGGCTGAATATGAAGCCACGGTTAACCATCTGATATCATATTGCGTAGATGTGCTTACTTTTGATGGTGTAGTCTTGGCTTTGAAAAGTACCTACCCACTAAGTAGCTGAGAACAATAGGTGAATACGTACAATGACATTGAATAGCTTCACATCTCTACGACTCGCGCAAATCCACTATTTCTTTTGTATCGTTTCTACTAGGCTGCGAAAGGCTATGTATACCGCGAGGATTCTTTGTTCTCATAGGCTCAGCCGTATCAATATTTCCCATCTCCATTCGATGCGTCGTCTGAACAAAGACAGACTGCAAAACCGTTGAAATGGGGGCCGTGACGTCAGAGGCTGCGGTAAGGGTCCCCGGCTCCGTTGCTGCAAAGACCCGGCCGAACTCCACTTGCTAGACGTCATCGATGAGCTTGTTAATTCGCTGTCGCAGATGGCCGAACAGGGACAAGCGCTGAGTTTTCATCTTTGCATTTGCATGTGGGGGAAAACGAGGGTGGGGGTGTGCAGAAGGTGTAAGTGTAGGGAACAAGTTCAAGATACTTTACAGGGGGCCTAGCGGGTTTAATTTATTTAGTCTCTGATGAAGCCGGGACATGGGTGGATTCCCTTTGGGCTTAGCAAGGGTACAGTAACCAGCATCTTAAATGGCAGAAAAGATCGGGGGCCGGATGTGGTCTTCTGGTCAGGTACATTCGGCTAGGCAGCCTCTATTCTGTGTGTTTATTGGCAATGATAGGCATTGAATTCTTTTGGTAGGGATCATGCATTGAGCACCCAAGATTTGAAGAGCCTGGACAGTTCAAGGATGAACAATTCTACTCTGTAGTCCCCAAGCCTTTTGTGATCATATCAGTATCCCATCAATAACCGATAACGCACTACATGATGCCATCACCATTCGCGCACTTCGAAGTCACCTGCCGGCCCCATTCCGACAATACTACAGTGTGTGCCCGACGTACTGTGAACCATCTAGCTCCGCACTCCCACAGCCTTGTCTTGAGTAGCCAGTACAACCTCTCTCACCATGTAATTGGGCATCTTTGCTAAACGAGACCCAATCTAAACTCAAAGGCTTTAAATCCCCCCTCCTTGAAACCAAGTCCCTTTGTACATGAAATGGGGAGACGTTTCGTGTTCCATTTTGCCACTCTCTAAATAATCACGAATTAAAGGGGAGAGTTTGTATCGTCACCTGTTCAACCTTGCACACATTCATTACACACTGTAATACTGTATACACTTTCAGCCTTGGTTACTCAAAGTGGAAACGGCACCAAAATCTATCGACGGATGTTTACATAGCCGCATTCCCTTGAAGCGCTAACAAACGCTATCCTTTGAAGCTAGCAAGCCTCGCGAAAAAAAGCGAAGAGATGAGGGAAAAGAAGGAACAACAAGGTTGAGACAATAACACAAAACAAAAATTCTGTTAGGCTAAGTGATTTCCCTTTACATTGGTTGGAAGTCATCAGATTCAATTTGGTGAAGTTCCCTTCTCAGCCGTTGCTTTTTCCAGCAATTACTAGTATCGTTTTGTGGCTGCAGTTCTGATGGTGTCTTTGCGTTATTATGGCGGGGGGTCTGACGTACTTTAAAACCACAGGCTATTCTCAATAGAGCAGACCGTAATTCGGTCTCTCCTTTCCTTTCCCTTTCCCTTGATGGCATTTGCTGAGAATGCCATCCCCCCGCTTTCCCTCGTTGCCTCCTCCCTGAGTGAGCAGCATCATCATCATCTTCTCCTTCCAATTCAAATTTCATTCTGACTCGTCACCTGACTTTCACTAGGCTGACTCACCCAATAAACTACCCACCATCCTCTCCATCTCGATTTACTTCACATCCTGGCATCAAAGAGTAACGCTCATTAGTTGCCCGCTTTTGTCACCTTGTCCTTTAGTAGATATTTGACCTCCACATTTGCTGCTCTTCTTCCGAGATGAGTAATTGAGCGGGGCATTCAGTTGGTTGCTCTCCCGTCCCAACATCCAATCGATGTGACGTACATTCTGATGTACTGCAACAATCACGGGAACGACTGCGAGATATCGCGCCAAATGCTTTCAGTCAATACAATTGCATGCGCCTTGGCTTATTTCGAAACCTCAGCCTTCCCGGGGATGTGCAGGCGCCTATTCCCATCGAATGAGCGACCGTTACGGCCTCACATCCGAACATTTCAAACCAGAGCCGTCGATTAAAGTGCAGACAGATGACAGCCAACATCTCACCAAGACCAAGCCCCAAAGCAAAAAAAAACGGCGTCTCAGCCCAATGGCTTGGGGCGAGCAGCCTTCCAACATAGTTCAGCTGGTCCTGAGACGCGCTGCTGGCTGTCCTGCTAGTGCTGGGCGACGTAAGGCTTGAACTTGAGCTTTTCTTCCCGGATGCGTCTTCCGCATCACAGCTAAGAGCCGGGTTGTCTTTTGGTATACATGAGATAGCTTCAATTATGGATGCTATGAAATCATAGTTGGCGGCCGTGTTGCTCTTGCATCTCGATGAGCTCCAACGAGTGTCTGGGGGGTCAACCACTCGCATTCAAGGGCCACTTGCAGATGGCCTTTGGCACGCTCTTGGCAGACATCAGTAACGATATCACCAAGGCACGAGACCAGTGAGTGGATGTCGATATCCTGGCGTTTGTATGGATGGATACCATACCATGCTTGCGAGACCAGTTCGTCAACCGTTGAATAACCAAAATGGGCTTCTAACGAGGATGATATCCCTCTACCCCCGTCCCATCCCAGTTGCATATGCATCTTGTCACTTCTGACTTCTTTTCTAATCCTTACGCATGCATGCACCCGGATGTACAGCAAAGACAAAACTGACGCGGGGAGAACGGAACATGAACCAAAACAAAAACACCATGATAAGAAATCCCAATTCGAACCATGCACAAGTGCAGCGCGTAGTGTCCCACTAGGGGGGCCCGAAGAGCTGTCCACGTGCGACAGAAGAGATGGACAGACTTGTCTTTACTCTGTAGGGCAAAAGACAGACGTTGACTTCAGCCAGGTTCTCCCCTCCGCTTGAGAGCCACTCAGAAGCACGAGGTAAAGCTTAGTGAGTGTCGATCAATCTGCGCCTCCCCCTCTCCATCTACCTTACGTGTGTGTCTTCCTGGTATTAGCAACTACCAGCCCAACCACCTTTCACCTGTGTTTACAACTAAGAGTTAAGTCAAGATACAACTCCGTGACGAAGTGCAAAGGTTGGGCGGCACGGGCCCTCCTCCTCTTGCTACCCTCCCTCTTCTTTC
Organism: Fusarium sarcochroum; assembly: GCA_013266185.1. Lineage (NCBI taxonomy): Eukaryota > Fungi > Ascomycota > Sordariomycetes > Hypocreales > Nectriaceae > Fusarium > Fusarium sarcochroum. The sequence continues at coordinate 15,536 of JABEXW010000552.1, read as the reverse complement.
GTCCTCTTGTCCCCTGACTCAGGACGAACACAAAAGGAAGATGGGGAGATCCCGATGCGGTGAAATCTGCATCTGCCGGAACCTGGCTCAAAAGTTCCTCTAGCATGTGGATGAGCCGCGGGTCCGGGCGTTGACTACCGAAGGAGTGTGAATGGTTCCATTCACGCATGATGGCCTATCGGTACACTCTGCACTGCTCTATAGCAGTAATCACACGTGCGGTGTAGATATGGAGTCATTGATATCCTCAGACGATATAGCCGTCCCATGGCTTTGGGGATCATCCAGGGCCCAAGCGTTTGGCTGAGATTGATTGCGACCTGAAGCCTGAAGGGTGACATGCTCAATTCGCCAATGTTACTCTCGGCTGCTGAGTTATGGAGAACTATTTGATGAAATCAATCAATTGATCGTTGTAGAGCTAACATCTGACCAAAGCTGCTGTCTTCGAATGATCGTCGCTTCTGTTAATGAGGTGAAACCACCAGTTCGGTTGACTGACCCTCCATCTCCATCTCCATCCCTGCAGCTGCAACGAGCATGCAGAGTCGGCGACTCCGCCAGAGATGAGATGAGACTTGAGATGAGTGCTACACCAATCTTGGCAAATCACCCGTCCGAGGTCCAGCAAGCGGTCAACAAAAGAGGACACCCTTTGATAGGGGTTGGAAAACAGGTCGATATCATCCACATAGACATGACATGACCTGACACACGAGATGTTGTCACTCGGTGCAACCAAATTTTCAAAACACTGAATCCATTTTCATCATCTATCAGAACGCCCTGACGCATGCAGTAACCCCTTTTCAACATACAGCATTCCAGATTACAAGCCTCCCCATATTCCATAACACAAGAAGAAAAGAAAAGTCCCTGTATCAAACCCTGCTATCACCACTAAGACCCCCTCCTGAAACCATCTCCCATGTCTGTATAAACTCTTACAACACAATTGCCAACTCCGGTCGGTCCATCTTATCTTCGTCTAGGTTCGGATAATATGGCACCATTGCATCCGCCCCCTGAACATACGCGTCGTTGTAAAGACGCCAGTATGGAGTTCTGACCTTTCTCGCCGGATGGAAGAGACCCGCCCAAACGTAGTTGAGCACCAGACCTGGTCCGACTGCCATCCTGATGGCCTCAATGGCCTCCACGATGCGGTCAATAACGTGCGGACTGGTCTCGAATAGGTTGGGGTACAGGAGGTTGAGCAGATGCACCATGGCGTCCTCACATCCCAAGCCCACGACGCCCAGGGCGATGTGCTTGACGACAGAGGCTGCTGTTTGACGATGCACTTGGTCACGATCGATGAGAGCATCTTCCAATAGAGGAGTCACAGCGTAAACGTAGTCCTTGGCCATCTCACCAATATACTCGAAGAGGAATGAGAGTGACTTGAGCACACCGTTCTGTACGTTGAGCTCAGGAACTCGGTACTCGTTCATCAACGCGGGAAGTACAGTGAAGGGAGCACAAGTCTCGGCCACAATACCGATAGCAACGGCCGTGTTGACACGAGACTGACGCTCCTGTACTCGAAGGTTGTTAAGCAGAGTCGCCAACACATCCTGGGGACCGATGGCCTTTGCAATGAAACCAAACGTGTTGTTGGCTGCTCGTCGAATACCCTTCTTGTGAGCCTTGAGCATGTCGAGCAACTCAAAGCAGATTCGCATCCATTCTCGTGCATTGACACTCTCAGGACCGCGATCCGCGATACGGCCGACCAGGTCAATGGTGTTTTCCTGCACCTTTTCGTGACGGTTTCGCAAGATAGGGGTGAGTCGTGGGAGAAGCTCCTTGATGGGTGGTTGCATTTGTGCGATACCGACAACTGTGACGATAGATCGCAGAGCACCCAGGATAGATCCGAGAACTTCGGGATACTCCTCACCGAGATATTCGTAGAGTACAACACCCAGCTTACCCATGAGAGCATCCTCACCACACTGCTTCATGACCATGGCAATTCGAGAGATGAGATCAGCAGCCTGTTGTCGAACGGTGGCAGACTTGTTGTTCAGTCGCCATAGGATGGTACTGACAATCTGTGGTAGGTAAGGCTTGCAGCGAGTGCCGAGGGCGTTGACGACGGAACCAAAGCCGTTGAGCATGATGATGTCCTCGACGCTCTGCTCCTGGAACGCATGCAGAATACCGTCCACGAGTCGCTCTTCTAGACGCTCGCCGATATCCGCTGCGCCCAGGCTGGCAACAATCTTCTCCACAGTCTCGACTGTCATCTTTCGGTATGCCTCGCTCTCGTCCTTGAGGTTGTTGACAATTCTCTCGACAATCTCGCTAACACCAACCTTTTGGCCGATGTCAACAGTCGTCTCAACCACTTGTCGGTAGTTACGCTTGTCCAGGGCCATCCTTCGTACCCAGAAGCTCTTGAAGAACTCATCCAACACATGCTCCTTGAGGTATCCTGCAGTGACACCGTCTGTGCCAGCGCATTGAGAGACCACCTTAAGAACGACCTTCTTCATTTCCTCATCGGGTGATGAGAACTCACGAAGAAGAATCTCCATGATCTGGCTGGTATAGTAGTTGGCGTACTCTTCGTCCATCAGGGGGATGATGTATCCAACGGCCTTGAGGAAGCCAGCAAGACCCTTGCCTCGCTGCTTACGAGCACCAGTCCATAGGGGGTTCAGGATATCATCAAAACTCTCAATACCATAGGGGTTAGAAGCTTCAGCCAGCGCGGCAATAGAGAGACTGGTAACTGTCCTAACCTTGGTCTGCTCATCGTTCAGGTTGGGTCCGATGCATTCCACAAGACCCTTGAGGTGAGGAAGCACGGCACAACCCATAAGGATAGGGATTTGCTGGACAATCTTGACACCTGTGTGACGGGCTTGCCATGACTTCTTGCTTCGACAGACAGCCCTGAGGAAAGGGAGCAGAGCAGGGATACCCAGAGCAGATGCGACAACAGCAAAGGCTCTTGCTGTTGTATTTCGGACGTACTCGTCGACGTGGTCGATATCCGGTCGCATGGTGCTGATCATGGTGGCTAGACCAGCAGCCTTGCTAAGGTTTGAGATAATCTCACGACCCTCCACTCTGGCGTAGTAGTCTTGGTCAATGAGCAGTGGCTCGATAACGACCAAGATCTTATGAACATAGGGGCGCACGAGGTCGTCAAGCTTGTACAGGATTCTGTCAATGACCTTGACAAGCAAATGGCGCTCCTGATCCTCTAATGTCTTCTCCATGAGCAGGGGCAAGATCTGATCGAAGAGAGGACCAGCTCCGAATTGTCTGGCATTGTCGGTAATTTGTCGAAGGGCCGTCTTTCTCATGGGTGGTGTACCGTTCTTGATCTTCAACAGCAACCTCATGATCTTCCTCTCCTTGAGCTCCTCAACAGTCAGAGCATTCTCGTCGGAACCGTCGGTAAGCTTTCCAAAGTAGGCCATATCCTCAGCCTTGAAGAACTGAAGATCGCCAACTCCAGGAATCTCAGCAGGCATTGGCTTTCCGCTGAGTCGTACTTGCTCAGGGTCCTGCATCATGAAGCCTGTTTGAGCAGCAGGTGTCGCCATGAGTTTGTGCGCGGGCGCTCGAACTGGCTCATATCCAGGAGGAGGTACGAGAACCTTGTAACCCTCGCTCTCGCCAGGTAGAAGGATGTCGAGTTCTTCATCGCTGAGGGGCATGTTTCGGCCGGAGATGTCGGTACCAAATGCTGTTGGTACAGTGGGAGCGGAGGACTGGTGCACAGGAGTGGCTAGACCTGCGTTACCCATAGGAGTAGCTGATGGAGCCTGATCCCATCGTGAACGCTTCTTGGGGGCTTCTGCGCCTGGTGCCGAGATAGAAGGCGCTTGATCCCATCGCGAGCGCTTGGGCTTGGCCGCATCATCCGCCTCAGTCTTTTCATCCTCAGCAGGTGCCGAGGATACATCCCATCTCTTCTTGCGCTTTCGAGTGGTTGAAGCAGCTTCAGCAGCCTCATCTTCGGCTGGTTCTTTATCGCCATCCGTCAGCATGGGCTTGGCGTCGTCGTCATCAACAGTGCCGTCATGCTTCGCCTTGATAGCTTGTAGCACGCGCTGTTCCTCCCTTTCGAGTTCGCGAGCTTCCATAATCTCGCGATAACTGGTGCCATTCTCGGTATTGGCAAAGGGGTCGGCGCGTGTCGGGGTGAGGGCGCGGTTGAAGCGGCGCTTCTGGTAATCTGTCTCGCGATCGACAATTCGGCCGCTCTTCTCTCCCTTCCCAGCGAGAATATCATCTTCCTCCACACCACCTCCACGGGCAAATTCATCAATCATTTCTCGCGATGCCGTATATTGGCCGACGAGCCGTCGCGTATTGTCGCCATCGCCCATCTCCTCGTCATCATCACCCATCGGTAGAGATGTGTGATATCCAGCAAATTTGTCACCTCCATCATGGTCGTATAGAGAATTGTCGGCGCTATCGGTCAGCTTCTGCTTCGAATCGTCGGCTCGCTGGTTGGCGACGTCAAAGGTTCGCGAACCCTTGTTTGCCGCGGAGGCAGCATTTCGCTCCTGCTGGAGCTTCTTGATGGTCTCGAAATCTGCGTCAGACATTTTGAATTATGGCATTCGCAGCTTCATCCCGGTTCGAGAGGACAAGGGGCGCTTGGAGCGTTATCGTCGCGCATGGAGATGTTGGTGTTGATGAGTGGTCGCAAAATTACACCCTCCTTAACGAAGCTTTGCTAGGTTGGGAGGCGATCTGAACCACCCGAATTTTAGCCGCTAACCTAGACGCATGCGTGCCCGCCTACCCAAAAGGGTAATTTGTCAACATTGCCCAGACATGGACGCAATTTGACATGCGTCTCATCGACGTGAGCTCTTTAGCTTGTTGAATTTTTATATGAACTACTAAATGCACAGTGCGGCTTTTCGGTCATATCCTGATTTTTTGCGCTGAAAACGCAGTATAGATACTCGGTAAAGCTCATATGAATATATTGTGCACCATAAATCCTAACTCCTAAGTTCACATCAAGTTTGAATATATCTAAGTATTAATCGTTTCGGCACTAATATCTCTGTAGACTACTCCTCTACGAAGTACGTAATCTTTTCGACCTTCGCGTCTGCTTGACCTCCTCGACTCCTTTTTCATCTACGGGCTCGACGATAGGACTTTCTTCCTTTACCTCAGTATTGCTGTCAGTTACAGTTATAGTCTTCTTATATGTCGTCCGGGTATGTTCCTGAAAAGTGGAATGCTCCATCTTTATCACCGTATGCTCTTCCTCTTCTTTTGCAGCTTGAGCCGCAAACTCCTTCAGGTCAGCGGTGAAGAGAACTGAATGAGCCCATCCAGCATACTTCCCCCATAAATCTCGGAAGTGATCACCGACAGCATCGTACATGGCCTTGTTTAGTGTCTTTGCCTTTGACTTGCCGAACTTGTAGTCTCTTTGAGCAATTTGCCAAACATGTGTATCGACTGGGACTGACTCTCCCCAGCCAAGGCCCATTAAACATACGCAGTCGGCGACTTTAGGGCCGACTCCCTTCAATGTGAGTAGCTGCTCATGTGCCTCCTTATAGGTCGCGTGTTCCTCCTTTGGTACAGGTGTTGCGTTGAAGCCTGACTGTTCTGGGTTTCGAAGGCTTTCCAACCAGTTGTCGGGCTTCTCTTTAGCAACCATTCGGGCTGTATCAGCAATGTATTTGGCCCGGTAACCAAATCCCAGGGCTCTAAGGTGTGCTTCTACTCCATCGCCGGTCAAATCCTGAGGAGTTGGGAAGTCATGGAGAGCCTCGTCGCCCATGTAAGCAATAAGAGGACCGTAATGGAGACATAGTTTGTGTACCTAAACACAGAGTCAGTTTAATACGTTTTCTCATGGAAATTCAACTTACCATCTGCGATATTCGCGTAATGTTGTTGTTGCTACTGCAGATGAAGCATATCAATGCTTCCCAGGCATCTTGACTGAGAATGCGGACGCCCTGGAATTGAGGGGCCCTCTTTCGAAAGTTCGGATCAGCCTCTGACCATTGCTTATAAAGAGGCCCGAGACTTATATCTAAGTTGAAATAATGTCGTAGAAGGGCTTCAGTGTCTTTGGGCGGTTGTGTCTTAGGTTTGGGCGCTGGGAAAGTAACCCGATAGTGCAGATGAGTAGAATCCTGCTTCAGATGTAGAAGCCTTCCATGTAGAGTGCAAGTCCTTGTGATATTAGAAGTCAGCTACAACAGGTGGCCAGACGAATAGCTCACCACTCATGATTGATCTTTTGCCATCTGAAAGACTGTCCACAGCGCAATGTGGTGTTGATGCAAAGCTCCCCTAATGTCACGGGTAGCTTTTGCCAATCCGTTTTCCCCACGATAGTAGGCATTGGACAATTAGACATGGCTCAATCGGATACCAGCTTACTCAGTAGCTGAAATATGAACAAAACAACATGAGCGTGAATTGAGCAAGTTGAAATGCTTGTGGCGACTCCGAGCTTATGATGTAAACGCCTCTTGGGAACTCCAGGCCTACGCCCCCTGGAGTAGCCAAGCAAGGGACTACTAAAAAACAGGACCACTGCAGCTTGCGAAGATCGTCCTAACTATTTACCTGCTCTTAAAATGTACCACAAAATAAAAGATTATACATGATTAGAAGAGAGAAGACTTTATAAATATGTCGGATCGCATTGTTATTTTTAAACACGGGCTTTCTCTATATTTTGAGGACTTTAGACAAAGAAAACTCTACACGTACCTACCTTAGGTATGCAGTGCAGCTGTAAGCACTGGAGTTTTTCGCAAAAGTCGGTCCCGATCAATTTGCCGCTAGGCCTGAACCTTACTAACGCTAGCGTCTCCTGGCAAAAAAAGCTCCAGCCTCGCGCGATCCTACAGCTCTTTGAAATTGGAACCTCGTTGCGGCTTGAATCAACGAATCCGCCTGCCAACCAGAACAACTTATCAATTTCAGAGAATAATTGCAGTCTCTGAAGTCGCTTGTCGTTATTTCCAATATGAACGGCGACAGTTACTCTTCCCGAGGTAAGTTGATCTTCCCATCATGCTTCATCTTCGCGTCGCGTCGCTAACTCTTTCAACCCAGACGGCGGGCGCAGAGGACGAGACTATCCTGTAAGTAAACCATCTCGCCTTATTGAGTATGTTCTGTGCTGACTTCTCCATAGCCTAGAGGTGATAGGGGTGATAGAGACGATCGTCGAGACCGACACCGGGACCGGGACCGCAGGCGCTCTCGCTCACCAGACCACCGAAGCCATCGACGAGGTGAAGGAGATGTCGATGCCTACTCTTCCAGCCGAAACCATCGTGACCGCGAGCGCGAGGACAGATATTCGGGGCGTGAGAGAGGCGAGAGAGGTGAGAGAGGCGAAAGAGGTGAGAGAGGTGAGAGACGAGGCGGCGATCGCGAATGGGACCGCGATCGAGGATCATCCCGTCGAGACGCTAGACGCGACGACGACGAACGACCCAATAGGCGAGACCGAGACGGTTTTGATGACCGCCGTCGAGGAGGCAGGGACCGACGCGAGGATAGATTCCCAGCGCAGCAAGAACGTCGCAGCGCGAGTCCACCGCCCAAGAAGCGAGAGCCAACTCCAGACCTGACGAATATCACGTCCGTCCTCGATCGCAAACGTCGCCTCACTCAATGGGACATCAAGCCTCCGGGCTACGATAATGTCACGGCTGAACAAGCTAAGCTGTCCGGCATGTTCCCTCTTCCCGGTGCACCTCGACAGCAGCCCATGGATCCTAGCAAACTCCAGGCTTTCATGAACCAGCCCGGTGGACAGGTCACGAGCGCTGGGCTGAAGGCCAGCAACTCTCGCCAGTCGAAGCGACTTCTAGTTTCCAAGATCCCATCCGGCACAAGCGAAGAAGCTCTCATGTCTTTCTTCAACCTTCAACTCAATGGCCTGAATATCATCGATACCACAGACCCTTGTGTTCTGTGCCAATTCTCCAACGATCGATCGTTTGCTGTTCTTGAGTTCAAGGATGCCCCAGAGGCGACAGTTGCCCTGGCGCTGGATGGTACTTCTATGGAGGCCAGCGACGCTTCAAACGGTGATGGGGCGCACCGCGGGCTTGAGATACGCCGACCTCGTGACTATGTTGTACCTGCAATTACCGAGGAGGTCGCCTACGACCCTGAGGTTGTCTCCAACATCGTTCTGGATACCGTCAACAAGCTGAGCATTACCAACATTCCATCTTTCTTGACAGAGGAGCAAATTATTGAGCTGCTCGCAAGCTTTGGCAAGCCCAAGGCTTTTGTTCTGGTCAAGGACAGAGGAACTGAGGAATCTAGGGTGAGTATCTCAATCTGTCTTACACGATTTTTCTAACATTCTCAGGGCATTGCATTCGCCGAATACCAAGATCCTGCCGTTTCTAACCCCACTGCCCTCGATACTCTCAACGGTATGGACATTGGTGGTAAGAAGATCAAGGTCAGCAAGGCCAGCATTGGTCCCACACAAGTCGCCAACTTCGACGTGGGTATTACCGCCATCAGCGGCCTTGCTTCTCAGACTGCCAACGATGTCGAAGGCAGTCGCGTGCTCCAACTTCTCAACATGGTCACTGCTGAGGAGCTCCTCGACAATGACGACTACGAAGGTATGCAAATTGCTTGAGCTCCATGATTGTATGCTAACAACATGTCAGAAATCTGCGAAGACGTCCATGAAGAATGCTCCAAGTACGGTAAGATCCTTGATGTCAAGGTCCCCAGACCTACTGGTGGCAGCAGGCAATCTTCTGGTGTGGGCAAGATCTTTGTCAAGTACGAGAACGCCGAGGACACAAAAAAGGCCCTGCAGGCTCTTGCAGGACGAAAGTTTGCCGACAGAACTGTCGTTACAACATATTTCCCCGAGGTACGTTTATGTTCAGATCCGTTGTCGTATTACAGTAGCTAACGCAATATACAGGAGAACTTCGATGTTGGTGCGTGGTAAGATGTTAATATTGGTTCCAAATAGGGGACCAGACCAAGGAAGAATTACTGGTTGCCTTGGTTATATGGTTTGAGGAGAGGCGGAAGTCTTCGATCGGTGTACAGGTAGGGAATCAATTGAAAATGTAAAACACAGGGTATGATAAGTATTATCTTATTGAATTCAATATACAACAAGCAGTGATATAACGTGATAAATCGCGAAACCGTGTTAACCTGACACGTGTGCTGTGTGACATGTTATTAGTAACTGAAGAGTAACATCTTCCTTCAGGCATCACAGCAAGATTCAGTATACGTAAGCATGGACGAGGTAATAACCAAGGTCAAAGTGAGGAAACAAATTCATTAGATATATCTACAGCAACTAAATCTATGTGAATACGCATAGCGCAAAGAAGTCCTGTACTCTGTTAGTCTATGTATCAACAGAGAAGTGCAAACTAAAAGTGCAAGTAAATGACCAGATCAGAAGTCCTGTTCATTCATTGAGCCCGAAGGCTCTAACATAAGAGGTACCAGAAATAAAGTAAAAAAGTGATTTATCATCATGTCGAGGTCGACCGAGACAGTGAAAAGAAGGGAGATATTGACTTACAATTTGATCAAGAGCAATTGCGCGAAGCTCTAGAAGATTTTACTTCTCTTTGAGGTTGAACAAGAAGAAAAACTTGATGCGCGACAGCAATAAAAGAGAAGAAACGCGACACTGGCGCCGAGCTTGGGCCTCTACACGTGACCCTAGTGGGGTGCAATGTCAACCAATCAAAGCATTTTTTGCCCTGCCCTAACTAAGCGGCGAAATTTGCACAACGCACATCTCAGCAAAGAGTGGAGGGAACTTGGACTTGTATTGAAACTCGACCGTCAACTTCCTCTAACCAGCCAGCATCACCGACGACGCCGCCAAACAGACAAGATGGGCCGACTTCACAGCAAGGGAAAGGGCATTTCTGCCTCCGCTCTCCCCTACTCTCGCTCCGCTCCCACCTGGTTGAAGACCACCCCCGAGCAGGTTGTTGAGCAGATCGCCAAGCTCGCCCGTAAGGGTGCTACTCCCTCTCAGATCGGTGTCATCCTCCGTGACTCCCACGGTATTGCCCAGGTCAAGCTTGTCACTGGTAAGAAAATATGCGCGCATAGAAATGGGAGAATGTTAGCGGCTAACACACAATTGCAGGTAACCGAATTCTGCGAATCCTCAAGTCCAGCGGTACGAATCCCTGAAGAATAATGGATGTGGCGGTGGAAGAATACATCTACAATGGAGAAACACCATCTCCTTAATGCCTCTGTACGGTTGAGACTGACAGAGTGATTTTTACAGGCCTCGCTCCCGAGCTCCCCGAGGATCTGTACATGCTTATCAAGAAGGTACGCAAGTCATGCTCAATTTTTCTTCTCCTCTTGAATAATCCGCTAACCAATTTACCAGGCTGTTGCCGTCCGCAAGCACCTTGAGCGCAACCGCAAGGACAAGGACTCCAAGTTCCGCCTCATTCTCATCGAGTCCCGAATTCACAGGTAGGCTCGAGACCCCCTCTTTGAGTTGTGCTAAATTAACCTTCAAATAGACTGGCCCGCTACTACAAGACCGTCGGTGTCCTCCCTCCCACCTGGAAGTACGAGTCCGCTACTGCCAGCACCATCGTCGCTTAAGCGGACCTAAGACGACGGCTGGTCAAACTCGGATGGAAGTGATGGTTTCCCGGGTCACGGAGTTAGGGACAAATTATGGAAAAAGCTTGCATTTAGAGCCATGATGCTTATGCGCCCTGTCTTGGAGGACCGACAGTGAAGTCGACTGCTCAAATAGAAAGCTCTTCGACCGCTGAAAACGCGTGTACGCAATGGGGTATACTCACTCCAGTGACGATAAAATTATTGAACCTGAACGCCATCTATGCCTGTCGCTACCAATTGCTTTGCTTCATCAAAACATGCGATGTGATGTTCCGCGATCTAACCAGTTCCTTCCAACTCCTTAGATTTTTGAATGAGATATTCTCCTAGCACTCGAAGAGGATCGCTTGGCCTGTGACATTGTTAATTACTATTCGCAGAGCTTGAGCATGGGCAAGAATTACTTGTCTTTTGCCAATTGTTTCATGCCTTCCAGCAGCGCTCCAGTGACCTTTGTGTTGAGATATCGTCGTGTTGAATCGCCATGCGGGGGAGCTTCGGCGGGTATGTTAAGGCCAGGATCCGGATGCGCAGAAGCAGCTCTAGATCCTTGCGCTGGAGTTCCAGTTCGTGGGGGTACTGGGCTGGGCGCATGAGCAGCTGGAGCAGGAGATGACTGTGTGACATCAGTGAGGCTGTCGCTTAAGGATGATCATAGACGAAGGAGAGGGCCAGTTCTGGAGGGGGCATGTCGTCCAGTCGGCCTGGGAGCTCTTGGGCACGACCTGGGTGGGAAATATTTTGAGGGAATATTCGCAGAAAACAAGGACATACTGCAGGCTGATCAACAGGCGCATCAGACATCACAACGTCCTTTTGTAAAGCTTCTGCTTGCAGAGCATGCGCTGGGAGTCCATTGGTAGCAGGGTCGGCCGCAGCTGTGACTTGTGGTGTCTCTGCGATCGGATCGGTTTTAGGGGTTTCGTCAGCCATCTTCGATAGTCGTAGTTCCTGCCAATGATCGTAATTAAGTCGATTGAAGGGTATAGAAGCTGCTGAGCGGAGGGAAAGCGGGATGATGTTCGTTGAATCGCGCCGGTTGATTATCGGGCAAGCACAATCAAGTGAAAGAGGTGCACGTGGTCATGTGCTTTCGTGTTGCCTGACTAACGTGCCTGCCTTTGTCCATCGCGTCTCCATCTTGGATATCCATGCATCAACGATTCTTTTGATATCTTTGCGTATCTGTTCTTGTTTGTTTTGATATGGCTCATGTCAAAATATGGATGCATTCGTGACGAGGCTCCCTAAGCCGCAAAGTCAGCTCCGTGGTCAAATTCGACCTGACTCCTTGGATTCACCAAACCACGAGAGACCTTCCAAGCGAGCCAAACGACAGGGATCACCAGACTCCGATAGCGATCAATCTCATCATTCTCAGAACGGGGCGTCTCCAAGGAAGAAGTTCGTCAATAAGAACCCCGCCGAATATGAAGATCAAGATGAGGGAAACTCTCGGCCTACAGACATAGAAAGTGCATTACCTCCCGCCGCCGAAGGCAAAGAGGCAATTGAAGAATATGAGGCGATGAAGTCATCGCAAGCCACGGCCGAAGACGATGATGGCACAACAGAAAAAACGAAGCCTCTTTGGATCAAAGGTCGCAGCTCCATCTATGTGGATGCTTTTAATCTCGCTCTTGATACCGTTTTGGAAGAAGAATCACATTTGTTTGATGAAAAAGAAAGTGAGGTCTTCAAACAATGGAGAGACCTAAACTATGAGGCTCAATACCTGTACGTACTCCTCTTACTCATGCCACAACCCATTTACTCACCTTGAACCAGCTATGTGAGACTATTTCTCAGAAAAGCTGCCTGGTGGCATCGCCATAGTCGTCTTGGCTACCATAGCGACATATCAGATCTCGAAGCAGCCATAACTACCCTACAATCGTTTCGTGCACTACCACACGATACCACCCCTCCGACACAGAGTCCTGTTCATGGCATTGAACTTGAAGAGTCCAAACTGGGTGGGACGTTTACGTTTGCAGATGCATCGGAGGACCACATCAATTCAGTCGAAGAGGCTGCCTCGCTACTCAGTTTGGACGAGCTGAAAGACCTGGCAAAGGAAGCCAAAATCCAAGGACGCAATAAATCAGAACTCATCCGTTCCCTCGTGCGAATGAGCAAGCAACAAGCAGGATTGATGTCTGTTGGTCTAAGCAGGCACAACAGCCGCGACTCGGCTTCTGAGGACCAGGAAAACAGAGACGTGAAAGCAATAGTCAAGGCGAAACTTCGACGAGAAGATTCAAATCGGGAGCAGCATTTCCTGACCAAAATACTTGCTATCCTCGGGCCCTGTATTCGGTTATCGCCATCCCCCTTCAAACTCTTTGAGCGCGTTCATCTGGTATTCTACCGATCGACTGAGTGGACAGAGAAGTCACTCACAACAATTATTCTTGCCAAGATTGCGCGGCGCCATTTCCCCGAATACCTTGTCTGCCGAACCTCGACGATTTTTGCTTCACGTCTACATCTATTGGAGTATGAATCGGCTATCCGTATGGAAGCAGAAGTTGATAACTTGGAATTCAGTAGCCCACCTGGGGAAGAAGGTCTCAGAATGATGATTGACATTTTTGAAAGAGTTTATCCTCGATGGAAAACGTTGGTCAAGGAAGAGCAGCAAAAGGAACACACAGTGTATGAGATGGGCGAAGGCGTGTACCTGAGGCGTTTCACACCAGGCCATTCTTACACAAGAATCGTCCATAAAGCAGCCCCGATATTTGGAAAGCTCAAAGAACATCTCAAAGAACACGGACTACTTACTGAGCTTCTCCACCAGCGATTGTTCCATCCAGCCAGGCGAGGCGGCTGGTATCAGCGAAAAGCTCTCCTAGAGGAGCATTACATGCCTACTTTGGATCCGAATCCTAAATTGACAGACCTCGAACAACAGAAGAAGCATTGGAAAAAGATCGCTGTCGCTACCTGTGAAGCTGGCCTCCAAGACCCAGACTGCCATCTCATCTTTCACTATGACCTGCAGAAACGCTTGGTCAAGCTCGAGAAGAAACTACGCATTCCACGTCGCTTACAACACGATTTTGGTCATGTCAATCTAGAAAAGCCTATCGAGCACACAATCGAAGGGGTCCAGATAAAAAAAGATATTGTCGCCAAGCCCGGTCGCCAAGCGTCAACGAAAACAATATGGTTCGACGAGCTAGACACACAAGAAGAGTGCAATGTTGAAGCAATGTGCCTCAGTCATTACCGAACAGAAGGCTGGAAAGGATATCACGCCGAGGGTGGGATTATCCGCACTCTCTTTGCGTATCTCTTCTACGACGTCCTCTTCATCTACATCCCGAACGTGTTCCAGACGGCCTACCAAACATGTCCATTAGATTTGCATACTGATGCCTTCTACCCATCAAGGGCATCAGAAATCAATCATAGACTCGTTGAGATTGCCAATGGAGAGGCGCCACGGCTGATTCGCGAGGTCTGGGAGAGGGAACATGAGAAGAGGACGAGCGTGGTAGGCCTCAACTGGGAATTTGAGATCGAAGATCTCGTGGAGCTAGTCGAATGCTTCGAGGGCAGTGCTCTTGCGGCAGTATGTAAAGTGATGGCTCAAGAGTACAGACAACGAGGCGGAGGTATCCCAGATCTGATTCTGTGGCGTGCCAAGGACGTGCCAGGAGAAAACGCCGACGAACCTGGAAAAACAAAGGGAGAGGTGATGTTCTCGGAGGTGAAGAGCGCAAACGACCGGCTGAGTGATACTCAACGCCTCTGGATCCATGTGCTTACGGGAGCAGGGGTCAAGGTTGCGCTCTGCAACGCCGTAGCAAAGGAAGTGAGGGAAGTGGATTAATTCCACATTCAGGACTATTGCATACAAGCTCAAAGGATCTTTTGATGATGTTGAATCACATTAAAGACAAGACATGTGGACAGGGGATTGGGGATTGGGGTTTCTACCAAGGGATACACCTTGAGTTCCCAATTGCCTTGCAATTTCACCGTTCGTTTCCCTCCTAGTCAAGCCATGGCGATCTAGTCAATCTGGAAAACTATATCTGGATACGAGTGACTGGGAAGAGTCGCAAACGGCGCCGAGACGGGGGCGTCTTGATGTTTGAGCCAAATTTAGCAATCGCTAAAGCAGTTTGGAAACCAGACCAAGGGCCCCTGTTCCACCCAGCAGCCCGGTCACAACGGTCTCAAGCTCGTTTCTAATCTGAGTCTCAGGGTTGAGGATGCCTCCTTAGTTTCAGATTGGCGGGAGGCGTCGACCTGGGCATCTCGTCTGCATGGTAGCCAATGGAAAGACGACGCTGGAGACGGTGTGATGCGCATGGTTGTCACATCACTACATGCGCATCTCGTCACTGGCGCGCTCAGCGGGTTGGACGAGTTGTTGGCGATGTGGGCTGGGCTACTATTCCAGGGTCAGTAGCCTCTCAGAGTCACGCTCTGCTAGGAGCTGGCCACGATGCCACGAGGAGCGGGAGCCGAGCTTCAAAGGAATGGAAGAGGACGCGGGGTAGCTCGGGTGCTTTTCACCAGTCGGACTTGTGCCATGGGTAACGGGTGATAGTGTTCCAGAGCCTTGGTCACCACGGGATGACGAGAGCTGATGGGCTTGAATTAGGCGCGAACAGCGCAAGCTTGGGTTTGTTGGCAATGAGGTTCTTTATGGTCATAAGGTTGACTTATTACATGTTCTGCACAGCACAGACTCGAGTCTTTAGTCGATAAGACTGTCTCTCGTGAAGACGATTGGAAACAAGCCCACTACTAGCGCGCTGTATCCCTCGCAGTAGCTGGGTAGCATGCGCGAAACGAATCGACAAAAGTAGAAACGAGAGCGAGGGGGGTTAAGGGAGGGACACCTGAAGCCAGACGACACGACACGACAAGACACG
>JABEXW010000551.1:0-69375 GCA_013266185.1 Fusarium sarcochroum | reverse complement strand
TCTCCTCAGGCTTGGTCTCCTCGGGCTTGGTCTCCTCGACCTTGGGCTCAGTGGGCTCGGAAGCAGACATCTTGACGGTTTTTGTATTTGGTCGAGATCAAAAACTTAGGATTCTATTGCCCCTCAGACGTCAGTAACTTTTTTTTTCTACCCAGGTCCCCAGTCCCGCAGTCATGGTTTTACCCCTCCTCCTCGCGGGGAGGGGCTCAGGTCCAATATTGCCCCCAGCGTGGACAGAGGCAAAAGGAAATAGCGAAAATCAAATGATATCAAAATCAAGGCCGAACTTACCAGATAAACAAAATGCTGTTATGGGGATGTCTTGAGGAAAGCAACGGGATGTTGTTGTGTCGGTGGTGATGGATGTGGTAGATGAGATGGCGGAAGTGGGTTGCGGTCAAGGTCTGGTGATTTGTTTTCACCTTGTCAGGCTGCAGTCCGTTCTGTAGGGGAAAAAAACTGAGGTGCCCCTCCTTTTCCCCTGTTGTGCCCTGTTGCATTGCTCCGTGCTTGTGCTGCTAAGAAGGTCTGCGGCAAAAGTCAACAATGCTTCTCTGTGATTGGGGACAAGCTTGAGCTCTGGAGAAGTAGCTCTTGAGCCAGTTCTGTATGCAGAGGTACTTGTCAAAGCTGATTAACTCATCAGGTATCGAACATAGCAGGGGTGGAAGATTGCCTGTGGGGTTACTCTTTAAGGTGGATGCTTGGAGCATACGGGTTTTGAACTGTTTCTTTGTTTATCATGGTAACAGATTAAGCATGGGTTATTACTTTACTACAAGTCGTATCACTGTACAATCACATGTATCATGCGTGTCTACATCTTCAGGTCAGTTTTTTCGCTCTCCAAGTTAACTCAAAGACTCCTATCATAGACACATCTACAACAGTCTTATTTGTTTAGTTTCGTTGCTAGGAAACTGGTTAGATAGCTCATTTCCACCTAAAATCGGTACGATTCATGAACCGTAGTAGTAATAAGTTCAATTATCTTTATTTTGTTTATCGTTCGTCTCCTTTTTGGTTCCATCGTACAAACAGTTCGCCACTTCTCAGCAAACAAGTCGCCACTTCTCAGCAAACAAGTCACCACATCCGAATAAAACACACTCGAAAACTGGCAAAAAGGGAATCATCGAGACCATTGACTATCGTAGATAAGAGTGAAGAAGGACCATTAACAACAACAAGAAAGAAAAAAACACGTCTACAGATGGTATGAGACCCCATGAACTCCAGTCCAGCAGCGACCCAGAAACCCATACCACAATATTGCCAACCCCAGTTCACCCTTGGCGCAAAGGTCCGCGCCTGACACTAACGATGGGGGAGAAATAAACCGAGAAAATCCTCTACGCCTCAACTCATAAAGAAATGATGCCCTTGGATTGGCACTATGCCTTCCCTTCTTCTTGTGAACTTCGACGGTTGTTTGATGACCAGGGGCGGGAGAAATACTCTTTGAGAGTCGACGATTTGTTGGGTTTCCTGGTTGGCTGTTGAAGGTTCATGTTCTTCAGCAACTTCTTAGTAGCCATGAACTGCTTCGCCGCTTGTTGATAGCGTGCATGCTCTTCCTCGCCCGCGGTTAGCTTGAGCCACCAGAGCTTAGCCCGGATCTGGGCACTGAGTAGTTCCAGTTGGGCTTGTCGTTGTACAGCTTCGGCGTTCGGCAGGTGCTGCTGGACATCAGTTGCAACAGCTTCAAGCTTCTTCGAGACATCCCGCTTAGCCACCCGAACACGGGCTCGAATGTCCGTCTTTATCCAGCTCAAGGATCGGTGGGCGTTATAAAATCTGACACCAAGGTCCTTGAATAGGCTGTCAGATGTGGTCATGAAGTTGTCAGACGCTGCCTCTAGCGAGCGTTTGGCCTCCTCAAGACGTCGCTCTGCCTCTTGAGCAGCAGCAGGGACAAGGTCAGGGAGGTTGTGAGCGAAGGCCCTGGTCAGTTCAAAGGCCTCTGAGATGATGCCCTTCTCAAATGTGATACGGAGAACCTTGCGGATTTTAGGGCGACAAGTAGTGTAAATGTCAACCTTGACAGTTCCATAAGCCTCTTCTCTGGGAAATTTTATAAGGATGCCTTCATCGACAGGTGAGGTACCAAATCGAACAAGTTCATCGCCCCGTTTAGCAGAGAAACTGAGACAATCTCTGTCAAGCCATGACTTCTTGACATCTCGAGGAATATGGACTAAAAAGTCGCCTCGATGTCTGGTGACAGTCACCTCAGGCTGCTTGCCTCCCCAGAGCCACTCGTCTGGCAGAGCATTCTCAAGCGGCACAAGCGCTGCAGTTCCAGTAGACGTAGAAAGAGCGTGTGATGTTGATAATGAGGTTTGGCTTGAAGTGAAAGACAAGGGAGTGGGGTGAATTGTGACAGCGGAAGTGGCTGCGGGGTTGTGGGGTGCCGCATCTTTCGAATGTGTGGAGTAGAAGACGCTGATCAAGGATGCCACGACAAGGGCGAGGATCAAAGGAAATGCCAAAGTAGCAGATTTCATCACTGCCTGCCAAGGTCGAATATCGGAAGTCTGAACCTCCTTCAGCCACTTGTGGAATCGCGCTCGTTGACTCTCGGCGTCCTCTTCAATATCATCAGGAGAGGTTCTTTGGCTGGGCTTGCTCTCGGTATTGCTAGCGTCGGGACTAGGAATCGATGGGGTCTTGAGGCTTTGTTGGGTATACTCAAGGGAGGACCTGGATCGAGCTTCATCCTCAGATTCGGATTCGGGTTCACCTTTGGAATCAGGCTCAGGCTCAGGCTCGGGTTCGGCCTCAGGCTCGATCTCAGGAAGAGGTCCGTTCTTGACAACAGAAGCCCAGCTTTGCTGTGCGCGTGGAGTTTGGTTGACATCGACCCCGTCGTAAACACTCTCTGATTCTTGATCGAGTTGTTGAAGAGGAGGTTCATGTTCATCGGCTAGCGATTCGTCGTCGTAGGTCTGCTCGGTGCCGGCGAGGCTGTGAACATCATCAGGTCGATGGAAGTCGAGGGAGCCAACGGACTCGCTGATAGACTCGGTATAGTTGCCGTCCTGTGACTCGGTATCGGTGCCCGAGATTAATTCATAAGTGGACTCGGACAAACCAGTGTCCTCGGTGGTAGTTGTGATACGCATGATGTCCGGGTTACTGGAAGAGATCCAGTTGGCAAGATGTCGATTACCTTGAGGGCGAGGAAATCGAAGAGTAGGTTCAGAAGTCGACAACGAGCTTCGGTTTGATGAGGTCGTGGTCGAGCCAGCCGTTGCTGGTGTTGTTGGACGAGAAGTGGTAATCGTGGTGCGGCGCTGGGGAGCTGGTGTAAGCGTAAATGTCGAGGGCGATGACGATGGGGACTGGCGAGTCGATCGAGGTTCAGTATCACGAAGGACGGCAGATGGAGTGCAGGGAGTATCAGGATCCTGCTGTTCCATAACGAGGCGAGAGTAAAGTAGAGAGGATGGACTATCCCATCACAGGCTTCATAGCAAGAAAAGCAGCCTATGGAGGACAATACGATGAGGCGTCAGGTGAAGTCGGATTGCGAGGGGCAAGAGAGGATGAGGTGGGATAAGGTGAGGGGTGAGCGGAAGGCCGGATAACGGGGAAGGGGGGTCTGTGTAGATGCGATGGCGGGGGAAGACAGAATCTCTGTAGAAGTAAGGTAAGAGACGAACAGCAATGTCGAGGTTTGATATGCTTTGGGTTGGAATAAAGAGGCTGGTTGACGATGCAAAGAAGCTGAGAGGAAAAGAAAACTAACAGCAAAAGATAGTGGTCAAGATGTGGCCTCGCCGCACTCTGGAAGTATCGTTGTTCCAGGTTCCTCCGGGTCCGTGTCGTGAAGGCGTCCTGACCCTGTTGCCTGGGGCTGTCTTTGACCGAGAATAAGGCCAAAAGGGTGGAGATTTTGGGTTTGTTGCGTGTGATTTGCGTGGCAGATGCAGATGAAATGCACTGCAAAAAAGTGTTCTTGTCAAATAGCGAGCTGGAGTCCGTGTTGCTCAAGACAAAAAGTCAAATCCAAAGGTTCTTGTTGTGTGGATGAGCTGAGACGGATGTCTTGATGGGGTGGAACTGGAACTATGATGGCGCACAGTCCGGGGTTGGGTTGTGAGGATAAGCTCGGGCTTGATAAGATGCTACTGTGCCTTAAACAGGGCCCAAAGGTATGTGTTCTTTTGGGCGTCACGTCAGCTCGAGAGAGAAGATGCCCGTGCAAGGTCGGAAGATGTTGATGAATATGAAAAGGTAGAAAGTGCGTGTTGGAGGATGAAATAAGGCAAACGGACAGCACCTCACATTCACTCATTAAGCTGCAGGCTGCTCAGCTGTGGATCGCTTTGAGCTTCAACTTCCATTTACCTAAGTACCTTTGAACTGCCACTGCCCTAACTCTGAACTCAAAGCATAAAATACGTATCTTGGGCATTCTTGATAAGTACCTTAAGGTAGTTCTTGTTTTCTTTGACCCCATATGCTTTATTTCTGACCACAGTAAAAGAAGTCTTAGAACCTACAGTATTCACCTCTCAAGGTCGTTCTCATGTGTTTGATGCCTTTCCGCTGCTTGCTGTCGTCACTTAAACTGGGGTCCTTGCTAGCCCCAAAAGAATCCATGCAATTCACGCCCATCAGATAGGCACCAAAGATTCATTCATTCAGCCTTTTTCAAGCTATTTTGGAAGCCTGAAACCCAGAAAAGAAAACGCGATCATAATCAGGGATAAGCAAGCAGTATGATATCACCAATTTGTGAATTTGAATTGTTCTCATGCTATTACTCCATGTCTCATCTTTGTCTTGTTCCATCGTTGATGAGCTCCTGTGCCTTATCGCTTTGCATGCCGCTATCGCACCCACCCCCACTAAGAAACCGCCGTGACTGCCTCTTAGCGCAACTGCGGGGTATCTGAGACTCTCTTTCGGGTTCAATAATCCACTTTTAAGGACCCCGTGAGCAACCTCTCCTCTTGTCTGTCTGAGCTGTCAGGTCAGTTTGAGATAGACTTAACCGCCCAAACCGACTCATTTTCGCTCAAAGGATTTACTGTTGTTCAGTAGTTAACTTACTAGAAGCATCTACTAGATTGTACCTTCTCACCGCCATGGTTCGTCTTGCCTCTGTCGTTATTCAAATCTAACAACGAAAGAACGCCAGGAGATCATGAGAGGCAGGCCCTTGTCTCAATGATGTTCTAATATCTATGCCTGTACATCATGACGTAGGATGGCAGCATGTTGCACCAATCCTTTGATCAACTCTCTTTCTTCCAGAGAAATCACACGTTGCTAGGCCACTTCCACCAACCGTCCGTGTACGTGTACAAGTAATATGCTCACGCGGTCAAAGGAACACTTGGCCTTGTGCATATCAGCATTAGAATAATAGCCGCAATGCGAGCATAAGCTTATTAAAAGAGCAAATCTAGGAAAACTCTCCGCTGTTCGCGTAAGCCATTGTCTTTGTCTCAAGTGAGGTACGCCAAGGGGCTCAGAATAGTTCAAAATCCCATTTAACTTGAGATTGTCAGCCATACATAATTTCTCGTCGAATAAATTCACCGCATACTACCTATGTTAGATTTAAAATGATGGGACATTGTTTTAAGCTTTGGTGAGTAAACCAAGCTTTTGAAGTGCGGTAATACAAACTAAGTTGTGGAATTACGCACAATTATCGTTGAACCTAGGTGGCACGATATTGACATGGTAAGCTGCGACCTTGATCGGGTTCATGCAGGTGGACATATCCGGGAGATGGGGTCCGACAGTTGAGACATACGGTCCAAGATACATACACTTCTCGTCGTATTGTATCCCATGTTACTGCTTGCTCTGTCCATTTTCTTTCAAAGGTGAATGTTAGAGTCGAATATATCATCTCTTCCTCAGGGGTAAGTAGGTTCATCGGTATGAGAAACAAGCTCGTTGGTACATATTTTCATACATCTGAAGACTTCGCAATAATAACAGCAAATATGGTGTTCATGATAACTCAATTGCTTTCAATTCCCGTCAAGGATTATCATATCCTGTTCGCATACCCCATGTATACATATCCATATAGTAGGGTATCTATCCGTCTTGCGAAAATACAAATTCTATCCCAAAGGCTTCGCCGTCATTGTAATATTCTCGTGCAGTTCTCTTAAGCTAATTGTCCCAAAAATAAGGAATCTAGCGCTTCTCCCGCTGCACTCAAACTCCATCGATATAACATAGGAAAAAGCTAGCATGGGTGTTGCCCTCCCCGAGGGATCCCTCACGCTATGTTTGGGGTATCGTAATCAGAGGCGTCAATGTGGATTGACGCCTATGGAAAATAGTAGTGGTTGACATATGTCGTAGACGTGGCCGCATTAATGTAATATGTGTATGATATAATGATATGGTCCAGCACATTATAGGATCGTGTATTTTTGGAAGAGTGACTTTAGTGACGAGGTGCCAAAGGTCTCATCATCTGGGATCATCTCGATGAGGCCTGTTAGGTTGGCAAACAGGTCGCCTTGGTTTCGGTACCCAAGGATGGCGGGCACAGCAGCGTTGTCAAACTCAATCTCCTCGTAATGGACCTTGACAAAGTGAACCTCGGGGTTGGCCTTGACAAGGGGCATGAGTGCAGACTCGATGGTGGCAGAAACCTCACACTGGACAAGTTAGTATCGGCTGGTCAGAAGGGGAGAAATGATCAAAACATACCTCGTGATCATACACAAACACAAGAACGGTGGTTTCCCTTGAAACCTTCTCAATGGCATCAAGATATCCCAGGGCATCCACCTCGTCTAGTCGACCGTAGATTCGCACACTAGGGCTTGGTCTTCGGTTGTTCCTAACAGAGCGGCTGGCCTCGCTCTCGAGTTCACGGCGTCGGCTCTCTCGCCACTCTGCAAGGAAGGCCTCTTCATCGGCATCGCTTCCACTCTTGGCATCATCATCGCTCTCGGTGTCGCTCTTGGAGGGAGGTCTAGCACTGGCTTCAATACCGAAGATACTGTTGCGGGCAGTGCGAACTCGGTGTCGCCACTTGTTCTTGCGAGCAGCCTCGTAGTTTCGTGCGTCGGCAATGACGCCCTTGACGCCAGTAGCACGGCCGCTGTCGAAGGAGACAGGAGGAAGCTTGATCTCGGAGGCGCCAGCGCCAGTGAGGCGATCGACAGTAGGCATGCGCATTGCGTTGTCGATCTGAGCGTTGCGAAATTCGTCTTCTTCGGAAAGGTCTTGGATGTCTTGGAGCTCCGGGTCGTCACGGTCGTCTGGGTGGAGTGTTTCACGGTGTGTGTTCTTGGCGACCAGGTCGTTAAACTCTTCTTGAGCGGCAGTTGACATGACGGGCAATATGGGGGAGGGGGGAGCGGCTTTAATATGTATGTGTCTTGCAACAGAGTGTGTAATGATGAAAGGTCAATGCCAGAGCAGAGCAGCGTCCAGGGCCGGACTTGGAAACGAGTATCGTTCTGGAAGATGTGGAGAAGGGGGGTAAAAGGAAACAGGGCACACAAAGGCGAAATCCGAGTTTGAGAACAGATTGCGCAGCCAGGAGGCTATCGAGACAGGGACAGGGCGGTGAGATGAAAGCTTGGATCAATGGGAAAAGGTGACGAAGCGTCAGAAGGGGATCCTCTTTTCCGACTTGGTTTGTTTCAGGACCTGGGTCGAGTTTCTTTGGTGAAGGAATGTTTAAGGAGGTAACGGCATGTAATCGACAAGAAACAATAGAGTAACGTGGTCGAGCCACTTGATGATCCGGCCTGAAAACGGGCAGAGGGCGCAAGACTCGGGCGAAGCAGGGATTGAGCGCGTGTTGCAGGGCGCTGTAATAGGAAGAGACGCGTCGATTGAGGAAATCAAATCCCAATATGACTGTTGGGCAATCAAGTTGGTGGATCACCAACTAATTTAAGGTACCAATCAAACTAGGCGCAGCTTGGGAAAATACCATCCATAACCTTAAGAGACGGCTTAAAAGGTTGTATAAGACCATATTACTGTAGATCTTGTAATAGCCAATCTTGAATGTAGATAGAATATCCGTACATTCCTCCACTGATGCTTCACCGCTGATCAATCTTGATTCATCAGCGTCCTCTATCGAAAACGACCGAACTAGCCGTCTTGATGCGACACATTTAGACACAATGGGCGCAGCCTGCAAGCCACGCGAGTAGTCAGGGGTGGGTAGCTCCAAATAAAGCAAGGATCAAGGGTTCAAAACGAAACGGTTTTTCTTTCTCTAAGAGGGCTCTCTCTTATTAATCGGCATGACCGGTAAACTCCTTGGGCGTTATCACTGACGGGAAATGGCGGCGTTGCGCTACGGGGTCACCTGGCCCTAAAATTCAATGGACTAACAATGTCACTGCAAGTCAGAGAAATGAGATTGATGCGGCAAAGTCGCACCAGTGAATGATCGGCTGTTCAGGGGCGACGTGTGCCTGGCATGCGTTGCGCGGGCGATCGCGCGCGAGAGGAATTCTCATAATTGGTGATGCCTTGGTTGTCGCTGTGACGTCCGGCAACAGCCCCTCCCGTCCTCTTGGAAACACCAGGTCAGTCGCTGAATTAAGCTAAAGATGTATCAAATAGAGTACCCAGGCTACCAGGCCAAGATTGGATCTCCATTGCCCAAGGTGGAACGGGTCTCTGCAGCATGCTCTGCGACAATCCAGAAACGGATGCAGCAATGCCACGGGTTCCTGGCATGAACTGACAGGCATCGCTAACGAATCAATTTAGTTGATTCAACCAATTGAATCGTTTTATCTATACCCACTTCCATATGCCGACTAGGACAAGGGTTTCACCACCAAACTGAGATGAAAGTCAACATCCATCCACGACACGTCTTGAAGAATTCCAAACCCAAACCCAAACCTTACCGATATACAGTACAGTACAATACAGGGAGTCATATCAATATTCGATATAATTCAGGCTCATATGTATACTACATCGTGATATCATTTCTTTAATTATGTCCTCTCCACAGCATCCGTGCTTTGCCTGCGCTTATTACTCACTTCCCAGTGCCTTAGCATAAGCATGACCTCTTCATCTCCAACCCCAATCATGATCACACGGCCATAACCAGGGGAGGCTATAGGGCCGCTAGCGCAACCGGCACATGTTTCACGATCTCGTTTCACGCCATCGGCGACGTAAATACTTGCGAACAGACGGTCAAGGAAATAATAGACCCGAGGGTAGCGCACGCGGACTCCCGAGATACCCTTTCTTTCCCCAAGATTTGTCCCGTTGTTCCGAAAACTTGACCTTGATGACAGCGATGGTGGCTTGTCAGCTTCCGCAAACGTCGACAATGGCGGTGACCAAGCTTGAGCTTGAAAACGGTCCAGACCCTCAGTCTTACTCTTGGATTCTGAATCATCATCTGAGATTCCAACGAGACAAATCCGTTGTCGGAACAATGCGAGGCACCATTCTACATGGCGGTGAACCATCAACTCCGCAGCATTGTTTACACACGTAAGACACTTGCGGAGTCTTTGTTTCCTTTCCATGCCTTTGTTCTCTAGGCGCCGTATCCGTTGTCCGATCTGCAAGTTTGACAGCTTGGTTCGACCAACAATAGTAACATGGACCGTATCATGGTCATCAAACGTAAATAAGTTCCAAGATTGCCTTGTTACAGCCCACGGATCCTGTTATTCTAGCGCGTTTCCAGTCCTTCTAATGCACATCATCACGAGCAATGACCAGGTCACTCTTATTTCCCCAGACACAGACTTGTCGTGTCGTCATCATGATTATGGACAAAGTCTGAGAATGGAATAATGCAATCAGAGGCGAGTTACTTTCGGTATTCCGTCTTTACGTTGTGGAATTGCTATTCATAGAACATTCTGCTCTATGCTTCATCCTCCACTGTCACGAGAGCCTCAAGTGCGTAAATTGCAAGGCAGTATGGCGGGTCCCTGAAGGCTAGAATGGTTTGCATAATTTCCATGCCTCGGCATTGCCGAAGGTTTCTAGAATACGTATCTGGCTTCTATTGAACCCCTTGCTCATTAGTTCATAATTGTATATTAATACTATCAATTAAACTATCATACATGTTATAGTCACCTTCCCCATAGATTGTGACACAGTGATGTCCATGCCGACCATGTTCTTTCGTCGACAATATCATGGCCATTGAGTTCATGCAATAAAGTCAACAGCATCATGAGAACTTTGCCTATCTTCCTTGACCATGGTGTCAATGTGCAACGGTGGACACGAGAACCCTTGGGCCATTGTCAGACAAGGGCGGATTTTGTGATACTGCTATTTGACAACGCATCTCGTCTCCGTCCCGTGACGCATCGTCCTACGTGAGATACTATTCTTGGTCTCGTATGCGTCAACAAATAACATGTCGATCTGATATCATTGTCTATCCTCTTGATGATCATTGCGGTAAACTGGTCCATAGCTACACACCTCAAGCAGTAAAGGACATGCCTCGAAGTAGGTAACTCGTAACTATGTAAACTGCTATTATATCAGATTGCTATCAGTTGATCTTAGGGCCATCATCGAGAGCATCTCGTGATCTAGGGTACTTTAGGGCACTTTACTGCTCATAACCCCGAGTACAAGTCGTAGAACAGCAAGGGAATATGCCTTTGCTGTCTCCGTACATAGTCACGCATGAGTAATTGCGTGTCTCGTCGAAACGTCCTCCATACATGGAACGGGTGTTGCGCATGATGCTGTTCTAAGCTCTCATGTGGAGTTTATTGTGATATTCGGCATTGAACAGGATACCGCGTATTGTGATGAGGGCAAAGCTGCTGTGCTATTCCTACTGGCCCCCCTGGTTATCGGTATTTAGGGTACGGGTACTGCATTAGAATACTTTAAAGTATGTTGTGTTTCTTATGAATAGCAGGATTGACTATATCACGGTTTACGATGAATACCATCATGATAGACCTTGTTCGAAGAAGAAGAAAAACTTGCCATAATATCTTCGTACCTCATCATGTTCGGGTTGCTGGAGAAGAGTTCATGAGTGTTGCATGCTGGCAAGCTCCTCAAGTTATTGTGACAATCACACGTCTC
Source organism: Fusarium sarcochroum (assembly GCA_013266185.1). Classification (NCBI taxonomy): domain Eukaryota; kingdom Fungi; phylum Ascomycota; class Sordariomycetes; order Hypocreales; family Nectriaceae; genus Fusarium; species Fusarium sarcochroum. The sequence continues at coordinate 58,314 of JABEXW010000551.1, read as the reverse complement.
TACTAGCTATCATTCGGACTCACATGTACCCTATACACGTAGTCTTTTAACAGTTACTACTTTAGTACCTGGAGATATCGCAAATGTGCCAAACGAACGCATGGTTTCGAGATATGTCATTAAAATTTCTATACTACCCTTCACGATTGCATGTCCTTCTAGTGACCATATCATCCACCACTCATCTTGCTGTAACAGGTCTACCTGAGAAAGACCGGCCTCCTGCTTGCATGCTGAGTCTGCTCCAACAGGCTTGATCCAACATCCTACCTTTTTGAGGTATACACTGAAATAAGAGGACGGAAAGGTACCCAGCAGTGAATCAGGCTATGCCAGAGCAGGTATAACCTCGTCACATAAACACCTGTCCCTTTTGACAAGAATTTGTAATTTCCCTATCATCTCGATATAAAGCTGGTGACAGATGATATTTCCAAGTTCCCAACAATACCAACTGCTAGGACGGTGTAGATCAAGTCGAATGCGCGAGAAGAGCTCAGCGTTAGAAGTCTGGCTAGAAAACATAGGCGGAGCTGCAAGACGAAAAGGCGAGAAATGTGCGTAGTTTTGAAACATCATGATGTATTATCTCGAGGTCTGAAATTTTTGCTCGGTATAACCGTCAACTCCCATGGATTCCCCTCATATAAAACCGGCCCCCCAACAGCTTTCCAGACTTTGGCTCCTTGAATTATTCGTTTTGCGATAGAAACGGCTGGAACCGAAAGACGTATGCCGCTGAGAGTCAATACGCATACAGAGGGCAACTGAAGAACACAGAGGAAACCCATCCAATAATACAACCACCCATTACTAACAGCCCAAAATGCGTCAGAAAAGGGGAAACTATGGTGCAGAGAATTTTGCAGGCGCGAGGGAAACAGGAAACGGGGAAACAGCGAAAAAAGATAATAAATGAAAAGGAGGTATCGCATCAGCCAGTGTATTTTCTTCCCCAAATCCACCACGAGTTAATAGCCCGCATTCGAGTGCTCGCGTTCGGTTGGGGAAGGTCGTTGGTAAGGGTATGTGTTGGAGGTAAAGTGCGGTTCGTCACGTCGTCCTGCGTTCGCTAGTAGTCGCGATCAAGGTAGGCGTCCTTGGTGTTCGGATTCGATGGGCAATATAGTCGTCCGAACGCAGATGGTATAGAGTCCGCGGCACGTGCTGGCATTCATATATCCAGACAAAAAAGGTTCATGGTCGCAAACAGCATTTAGTAGGCCCAGATTTTAAGCTAAGGGGTATGTTAGCAAATATGAAATTGCTTTGGAGAGCCAGCACATTGCTGGTCCCAAGTTGTTAAAAGTACTCACCAAAGAATCCCACGATCCTGTGCACAAGCTTGTGCCGTCGTTGCTCACACCCAAGCAGCTGACACGGTTCTCATGGCCAACGAGAGAGCCAACCTTTTCACCTCGGGTAATGTCCCAGACCTTGTTACCTCGTTAGCATGACGCGCGCCTTCATGAAAGGTTACTTGTGATTCCACAAGCAAAACAAAGCTTACCTTGCACTCAAAGTCATCGTAACCAGCGAAGAGAAGTCGTCCCGATACGGACGTGGCCACGGAGGTGATACCACAGAGGATAGACTCGGACTACCAATTGAGTTAGCGTGGTTGAGAGCCAATTTACCAGACCCACACTTACCCCGTAGAGGTTGAGTTCGCGATCCGCGCGAATATCGAAGAGGCGGCAAGTAGCATCGTCGGATCCAGTAACAAAGGAGTGGCCATCGGGGAAGAACTGGATGGCGTTGATGTCGGACTCGTGCCCAGCAAAGGTCTGAACAGCCTTGCCGGCGCGAATGTCCCAGAGCTTGGCGAAAGCATCGCAAGCACCGGAGATGAAGGTGTTTTGGTTGGTTGGGTTGAGGCTGATGCTCATGACGTCGCCGAGATGGTCGGCAAACTCAGTAACCTTTTGGCCCGTCTCAATATCCCACTTCATGCAAGTCATATCACCAGACGATGTTAGAATGCTGCGATCGTTGATGAATCGACAGCAAGACAGGTAACCGGCGTGACCAGAAAGCTCACGGGCGACACGGGTGGGACCATCGCGTTGCTGGTTCAAGTTGTAAATGGAGCAGATGTTGTCGAGACCACCGCAAGCAACAAAGTTGCCACTGGGGGCGTAGGCGCAGGTCATAACCCATGAAGATCGAAGGGGAATGGCGTGGACCTTGTTGGTAGTATAAGCATCCCAAATGATAAGCTTTCCATCCTGAGAGGCAGAAACTAGGTGCCTTCTATCGGTTGACCAGTGCATAGCATAGATCTTAGCCAAGTGACCCTTAAGCGTTCGCTTGGCCTTCATAAGTTGGTTCTTGGGGATAGGCTCATGAGCCTGTTGCGCGACAGCACGAACTAGAAGATTAGAAAGACCGAGTTAGCATTGTTTTCTTTAATGAAAGCAGAATGTTGGCGAGGCGCGAGTCAATGGATCAACAGTGTTGCCTGATAACCATCATTGCATGTTTTGCCAGAGTCACCAAGCTGACTGGACAATCGGGGGTCACATACGAGTGGTGTCGGCAAGGTCATCCTTCTTCCTCTTAATGCGGTCCTTAAGAGTTTCGGCTTCGCGACGAGCCTGCTGGATTCGCGACTGCATGGCCTCGGGGGAGACATCGCTGGGACCTTGGGAATTCATCGTGATCGACCGACAAACGGTGTCGGAGGGTTGACGCGCAAGGGGAGATTAGACGAGTTCCGAGGACCAAGAGTCGGTGTCGAGGAGAAAGTCGAGGAGAGACGACGATGCTCAGGTCCAAGTCGAGCTCAAGAAGAGCAGAGCAGAAAAGAGCGACGTTCGAGGAGAGAAATTGACGATGAGCGAAAACAGGAGCTCGACCGGCTGAGGTTGGTGGTGGTGGATGGATGGATGGAAATGGGCAAACTGCAAAGAGAGTGGAGAGGGAAAGGCCGGAGAAGAGAGAGCTGGAGGAGCGAGGAAAGAGGAGGATTGTTAGTGGTAGGGGCAGTTTAGGGGGGGAGGGAATGTGAGCTACAGTACAGGGGGGTGTGTGTGTTGAGTGGATAACCCAAGAGTGGACGAGTGGGCGCGGGCGCGACTGGGCCAGTGGCAGCCCAGTAGCAATGGCAGCGGTAGCAGCAACACAATGTCCCGTCTGCGCCCCGGGCAGTTTAATAAGGTACAGACTACTACAGGAGATACAACCCGTACAGTAAGTAAGTTACAGAAGGATGGGATGGACGGGACCTAGGACATGACCACCACCTCATCCGTGAATGACGGGAAGAATTCGGCCGGTTCCTGTGGTTGTGTATTCAATTACGACTTGTTGTGATCTCTGTTAATATCTCCGGTAGCAGCTAAGTTCAGACGGTGATAGTAACAGTAGGCCACAAGTGCGCTCTGTCTTGGGCAGTGAACTCCTACACACAATTGGGTTAGACGGCTTCGTCAGATACATGAGTTCCTATGCCATCTACACCAAAGTGCCAAGTACTCTCCCGTAAGCCCCGCCATCAATTTACAGCCCTTGGGCGATGGAGATGGAGATGGAGATGTACGCACCTGCAGCTAGAAATGAACCCTGCGGCCGCCGCCGTCGCCCCGACCCTTTTTGTCCACTTCATCCGGCCTCCATCATCAATCCATCCACTCAAACACCATCAACTTCATGTACGGCACCATATTGTACATCATCGACATCATCACACTCACTTGATTATCTCAGTTATTCAACTCTAAATATTCATCCGCCTTCTTCATTGGAGCGCACAAGATATCTTGCCATCGTGATGCTTTCTAATACAAGTCCCAGGCACATCAAGACCGCCTGGCCATCCTCGGCGCGATTACAAAGTACTGTACTCCGTGCAAGCATAGCAATTCGAGATAATCCAGCCCCTGACCTCTTCCTGGTCATCGCCAACTGAGCCCACCTGAGCTTCCATAAGAAGCTCTTCTCGCCCACTGAGAGGCCGAGCCAGGTCGTCCTGACAGCGAACAGGGCTAGAGCCTCGCCCCAGAGCGGAGGGTCTTAACCCGAGCTGGGTAGGTGGAAGACTCGAAGGCGCACCACCCCAAGCCAGATTGCTACCCAGATTGCGCCCACTGCATGCGTCCGCTTGCTTAAACCGCACCCACCAGAGCCACTGAGGTGATCTCCCGCCAAATTTGGCTATCCTTCGATACCCCAAGAACCGACGACCAAGAATATTACCCGAGTTCTGTACAGTACGTACCAAAGGTACCTAGGTTTGGCCTCCAAGCTTTATCAGAACAATACAGCGTCGAGGGTCGTCTATTCCTAGACTCTCCAACGTCAAAAGATCGTCTACACTACCTGCAGGACGATTAGACATTCTTCTACTGTACCCTTCAGGGGAAGTAGCTGGTGTCTGTTTTTATGGATGATTAGCAAATCACACCTCACCTAGAACCTCGACTAGCACTTGGTAGCTCGGGCCAAGACAAGCCCAGAAGACGCGCTACTCGTTGCCATCCAAGAGGTGATCTTTCGCTTCGCTACATAGGCTAGACAGGAGCAGAGGCTAGTCCCAGAGGTACCGACTCTATCCATGGGAATTTCCTAACCCGTCGTGAGCTGTTTTCTGACCCACGAGCTCTGGGCCATGTCGGCTCCACCTGGATAATTTAAATCCTCGCTGGTTCACTTACTCGACAGAACTCAACAAACTGATGGCCAGTATTTTCTCAGTACTGATCACGGAGACTAGCCCCTAGAGAGAAGGACCTTGCAGTGAGGGCCTTGTCTCCTGCACACGGTTACCACGATCCACGATCTCCTCCCCAGGCAGCTGGAATGGAGAGGAAACAAAGGCCTACCTAGCTGATCTCATGTGGACACTGCTTTTCTCCCCAGCGACGCTCTAGTTAGGGCTTCGAATTGACTTCCTCAGGACGTTCTCTGGTATGCTTGACCCGAAACCTTGGGATCAGTTGACGCTTCAATTGCCAACGATTGCTGGTGACGGTTTCGTCCATGGGACATCATTGGAGCCAGGCACATTGCCCGGTCCCAGGACAACAGGACGTTGGACATGCAACATGTCTCAAGTCCGGTTCAAGAGGCTTCGCGCAGCATCAAATGATGTAATCCACGACATTGGTTCGCGACGTTCAAATCACAAGTGGAATATCATCGACCAATCTGCAATACCGACAGTTTGAGATGCCCTTCCAACTGATTGCTGGGAGTTCCTACAGTTGAATGTACATGGGCCAAGCAACTGCAAGCAAGCCGGGGAACAGATGGAACCGGAGGATCCTGTGGATCCTAGACCTGGAGCTCCGATGAACCCTGGTTCCTTACAAGGCCTTCTTTGCTCATTATAAATCCGGACCCTGTCTGTAACAGAAACTGCTGATGGTGGTCTTGGTTGTCCTGGTTGTCGATCATTCTTCCACTGAAAACGCTTAGATAGTTCATCGCTGTTTACAGGATACCTGGGCTAGTCCTGGCGAAAGAAGCTCATTGATAGAGCGACTCCTTTAGCCTGTGCCACCGACATCCACCCGCTCCTATATCCGTCGACTGCTCGTACGACTGCCATTCCGTGGCCCAGCCCTGAGGCAAATGCAGCCAGCCGGCGTCCGTCAGACAGTCAATTCCAAATGTGGAGGGTGCACTGTTTTGAACGCATACGCTGATCAAGTGGATGAACTACAGTACCATGTTATGACCCGCGAAGACAGCCGGTACCTGCAGCAAAATGCAACCTCCAAAAGTGCGGTATGCAATCCGTTAGTAACCTGAATGGTCAAGTTCCATATGTCAACATGGCATGGCCTTCAAAATGATTGATATCGATCAAATCTTGCTATCTTCATACAGCACTTGTAGTCATGGATGTTCGACCTTGACGAATTAGCGAAGGAAGTCACTACTGGGAGTATTATTACAGCGCATCACTCTGCAGTCTCCCGTATTTACTACGTAGACTGCTCTGTCCTAGGGTTCCAAGATTTTCATGGCCTTGACAAGCTTGATCCAAGACGGCATCAAAGTCTGGCGGCTATCAGTGCAGAAGTCGGAGTCTCCAACGCAATTTATCATGTCCGCAATACATCCACTCGCATCCATTGCCGCGCTTGACAAGCCCCCTGCAGTGCAGCCAACCCCCGTCCATGTCCCATTCCCAGTCTGGACAAGGACTGACAACGAGCCATGATGCCCCTGATCAATTCTACATTCAGGGGTTAGGTATTGATGAGCTACAGTACGTAGTATTTACCTGGTTCTCTAACCCTAGGATCACTGCACCGTATTATAAAGTTCCAAGGAATTTCCTATAGCGTGGCATTCAACCGGGTAATAGCCCCATGTTCGCTCTGTTAACTGTACATACATAACAGTCGCCATAACACTATCTCGCCATGGTAATTTCGGCTCCATATCCAATTCGAATCCATGGCTCCAGCATAGGGTTTTTTTACTATGAGGTACTGCCAGATGCCAGGCCGAGACTCACAAAGACAGGCAATGTCAATAGGTGAGCATGATATATGCCAGCTCTTTCCATTCAACCATCGCCCATCGCCCATGCCACTTGAAGTCATTGCCGTGTCCTCGTCCCAACTAATTCTGCCGTGACTCCTATTGCATGCACTGCACATACCTTCATGAGTCGGGTAGTATTTAGGGCCAGGCGACGACTACCCGGCTTGGCACCCCTTACTACTCATCCGCAGGACGTGTCTTGCAGAAGTCATCTCAATAGTTCCAAAGCTTCGAGAGCAGGTCCCCTATTCCCCAGTGCACGCACGACTCATGGCAAATCTCCGTTTATTTCCTGCCCAAGCTTGTTGAGGACCCTCTATCTAGCGTTGCCCCGACTGAGATGGGTTTCCGTTTTCGATGTAAGGTAATAAGAGCTAAAAGCGTATTTTGCTTTGTTACTGTTGATTGTTGGTTCGTGTATGTTAAATTTTGACGCGCTCAATTTCTGCAAGATATGTCATAGATAAGCAAAGCAAAACTTGCCTTTTACTTTCTTTTTCTTTTCTCAGCCTTATTCTTCTGTTGAAAATCGGTAAATGCTATGCATGACTCAGTATCCATGAACCCTGTGAGTTGCAGCCAACAAAGCGTGTGTCGTGGCAGCATGATGTAGCACAGCGTCAGCCATGCTTGGTCGAGATTGAGTCAAGACTCAATCCTACCCTTTAATGACGGATAGAGATGACCACAAGAGACATGGTTAACTTCCTATATTCACAATGGCTGTGGACATTACACTCAGCTCAGGCCTTAACATGCGGTTTGACATACCCTATATCAAAGTCGCTTTTTAGACCTATGCGCAACTTCACGTTGCTTTCTGGGTTATGAGTATACCTATTTGTCTTGTCCTTCAGATGTAGGCCCTGAATGATCTGTGACAGCTTAGAACGTATGTCTAGATCAGCAGGTTAGTAATAGTACAATGTAGAAGAGTGTCTACTCATGGAGTATCTGTAGCTTGAATATTTGGCGTCACGCACCGAAGTGAATAATACTGTAATCAGTCGTAGAGTATTTTTAATAACCCGGATTCTGGTGTTATCTGGACTGGTCCGTGGTAGGCATATTGTTAGACCAAGCCAAAACTCGGGGAACCCCTCGCTTTAGCAAGGTGCTTTCATGGTATATGACTGACTAACACATATCGTGAGAAAGACTGGGTTGCCTCATAGGACAACTCGCCTTAACCTCCTGACCATGCAAATCAACATTATTGTCTTACTTTGCGTTACGGTACACAGTGAACTATTTCCCTAAAGAACCCAAATACACACACCTTGTCGTGGGGACAGGAGCAACAGTGCTATGCTATGCTTCATCTGCACAAACTCGAACATACCATGGAGGTCAAACAATCTCCCTAACGGACAGACATATAACGAAAGCCAAAATTTACTGTTCTAACTCCTGACCCCAAACTCCTTATATAACACGAATTAGCGTGTTATACATCCAACTTTTGGGATGATTAGACATGTAGTCGGATAAAACTATTATAGTTATATTCCGTGCATCTAGATATCTCATATCTCTTTCGCTGCAGCATGCCTAGTCAAACAGGGAAATGGTATTGTTAGCTCTGAACAGAAGAATTTGACATACTCAACAGCTTCAAGTTTGACTGTTCATAATGTTACTGTGTCTGCACAGTAACTACAACCACGGACATATAGACTTCAATAGCAGCTCGAGAAACCAACAAAATGGGATCCAGACGGCTCTAGACCTTCGAATATATCTGAAACCGAGCAGACGGTTGCTGATTATTCTTCTCATCGCCCACTCCGCCGTAGTATGGCGCCATGGACTTGGCAATAGAAGACTTGCCACCCCACTCGAGAACGTGTTAGAGGTCCCCCTGCGGATCGAACGCATATTTTGAGCCCTAAGATTCTTACTGATCTGATTGAATTCGCACATATACAAAGAGAACACTCCGGACTTGACACGTTGCTCGGAGACCTCTTGTTCCTCAGCCTACGCCCCGGCCGTGGGCATTGTGCCGGGGGGCTCGACCTCGCCCTGACCAATATTAACTTGAGATAGAAAGCGTTTTATATTCAAGTAATCATGCTCTATCATCAATTTGAGACAAAGCTGTTATCCTACAGGTACCGTAAAATGCCTGTCAGTGTCGATTCACCGGCCTAGTTACAGTTTGGCGCTCGTCAACATGTGTGGTGTTTCGATCACACGTACCAATATGGGAACCAAGAAATCATTTAGTCACTTCATCATCTATAGCATCGTATCTGCGCCCAAAAGGAAGCCCCTCTATAACCCGCCGCCAATATTTTATCTAGTTCCGGCCTTAAGATATACCGCCGTGCCAGCCCATGATATTCCTTAATGAGTCTCTGCCCACTGCTTAAACCACTGCAGTGCTTCGGGGTTCGCAACGCTCGCATTGGTCTTGACTTGCATCCCGGAAAGGATTTGTTTCACAGCAACTTCAATCCTACATCGACTGTTAGCATCAGACTGCCACTCAGGATTCACCAAAGCGGTATACTTACTTCTTTCCGTTACCAGTCTTGGGCACGCCACCACTGCACTCTTCCACTACGCCAGGAACATGTCGAGGGCTCAGTTCCGCCTTGATCTTGGCCTTGATTCGTGTACGCAGGTCTTCGTTGAATTCCTTCCCAGACACCATCACTACAAAGAGGCACACAGTTTCATCCGAGTCTGTCTCTCGTCGACGTCCGACACAAACAGCATCCTCGATCTCGGCAGCAAAGAAACGCGTGAGAATGTTATAGATCTCGGCAGATCCGAATCGCACGCCTGATGGCTTAAGCACACCATCTGATCGGCCAAGCATGACGAGACTGCCGGTTGAGGGGTCGGGAATTTTGACAAAATCACCATGATGCCATACGGCACCCTTCACCCCGCAAATATCCTCGAAACGCTCAAAGTAGGCAGACTTGTACTTGGCCTCGCCACTTGGACCGAAGAATGTGAGTGGTTGGCACAGGAAAGGCTTAACACAAACGAGATCACCGGGCTCGTCGGCCTGGATAGACTCGCCTGTGGCAGAGTCGACAGCACGGATGGCCATACCGAGGCCAGCGCATTGAATCTCGCCAACACGAACAGGGAGAAGTGGACAAGGTGCACCGAATAGGGAGATGATGTCTGTACCGCCAGTGATGGAGCCGAGATTAATGTGTTTGGGGAAGGCTTCATACACAAACTTGAATGTAGACGGAGGAAGAGGTGAGGCGGTCGAGTAGATGGCCTGTAGTCGGGAGAGATCAATAGACTCGTCGCGATTGGGATAGATGCCGTTGGCTTCAAGTGCGGTCAGATAGGCGGCTGAGGTACCAAAATGAGTGACCTTGAGGTCAGAGAGGAGGCGCGGAAGTGAGAGGTGAGCATGAGGGCGGAAAGGAGAGCCTGAGTAAACGATAACGGTAGATCCCACTGCGAGCGCTCCAATGCTCCAATGCCACATCATCCAAGAGGTAGTGGTATAGTAGAGCATCCGGGACGACGAATCGAGTGAGCAGTGAAGGAGATGTTCCTTCTTGTGCTGGAGAAGCGTACCCAGTGCCGTATGAACAATAGCCTTGGGAAGGCCAGTGGTTCCGCTGGAGTAAAGAACATAGAGAGGATGAGCAGGGGGAAGCTGTTCAAACTTTAATGGCTCTTCAGAGGCAGACTCGAGCATCTTGGCGTATTCAACCGCTGATACACCATGCTTCTCGAGATCCACGAGGCCGAGTCCTCCAGAGCTGATATTGTTGATCACGATTACTGTCTCTAGCCCGTTATCCTTTAGGGCACCCACAATCTCTGTTGTCTTTGTTACACTGGACCACTCCTTTCCATTGTAGACAGTACCGTTATCGGCGAACAGTACTTTGGGCGCAATCTGGTTAAGACGATCTAGCACGGCTGAGACACCGTTGTCAGGGCTGATACCCGTCCAAATGGCGCCTACTGCGGCGGCAGCAAGCATAGCAACAATGGCTTCGACATGGTTTGAGACGAAACCTGCAACGACATCATTGGGCTTAAGACCTGCTGTACGCAGAGCATTAGAACAGCGGCCGACTGCCTCGCGGAGTTCAGCCCACGAGGTAGTCACTGTGGAGTTGGGTAGCTCAGTGACAGTGATAACGGCTGGGGCCGTCGGTTCGGGATGTGGAGAAGTTGCGGGAAAGAGGAGGTTCTCAGCGAAGTTGAGACACGAGCCGGAGAAGAAGTCTGGTCGAGGATACATGGGAGCATTGTGAGGTAGGACCTATGAGGGCGTTTAGCCGACTTGCCAAAGTATTAAACCCATTCAAGGGGATTTCGTGTATAGTGGCCATCTCACTTGAGATGTAATTGTGGCGATGTGACTCTCATACCTGATCAAAAGGCTTTGACGCTGTAACGCCAGTAAAGTGCCAAACCTCCTCCCAGAACGAAGACACATCCTCAATAGACCATCTGTAAAGTGCTGGATAGCCATCGAGATTTAGACCGTGTTTCTTATTGACATGCTCGAGAAACTTCCACATGTGAGTGGACTTGGGATCTGGATGCCTCCAGAGTACATTATCGTCAGAAGGCGGCGCCGCAGCAGACGGTGCAAGCTTATCAATGGACATGACGGGCATTTGTACGGAGATGAAGGGAGACTGAGAAGCCAATCGATCCCTGTGAATGATGTTTGTTGGGGGAACAATTGACGTGACGATCCTGAGGGGAAGAGGAATAGATAGATGTATATCAATTGAGGTAGTGAGATATGGTAAGCACGGTAGATCACTAAAAGACAGTCCACTAGAAGGATAAGGAGAACAAATTGATATATTGACGTGAAGATAAAGTAAAAGAGATGCTGGTAAATGTTGAGAGGTTTTGTTTTCCCATCCCAACGGTAACGGGCTTGCAATTCCGTCCTCTTGGAGAGAGCTCGGAAGGAACTCCAATGGCCAACCGTTGAAAGCCGTCCCCTCCCGTTCTCGGCTCCCCGCCATGGAATAGTCTACTGTACCCCGAAGTGGCTGTGGTGGGGGAGGCTGATGTGTGATGTGTGGCTCAAGTTCCAAGTCGAGAGCTTTGCAACAACATTCACTTCGTGTTTATCATGATAACGATGAATGCCATTGATAACCATTGATAGTTCCAATGAGACCGAAAACCTTTGAGGAGAGTGTCAAGTATCCAACCAGTCATGAACTGCAAACTTTCTTTGCTTCTGTATTGAGAACATTATTGCGAGGACACAACCCTTCTTGCTGGAGAGAAGCCTCGTAAAGAGGATGAATTAGATCGTTTACCAGAAGAAATGCTGAATACGTAATATCTCGTGATTATACAAATTCAAATTCAAGCTGAAGCAAAGTCACGTTGTCTGAGCGTTTTGGCGAAATTGGACTACCTTGGTTGCCTCGGGAAAGCCCAAGCTAAAGCTGCTTAAAGCTCGGCATGGCAGATCTCTCCGAGCCGCCTCGGATCACAAGGCCAAGGTCTTAATTGCTGCATGATATCTCGTTTGGCAAAAGAAGCTCGCTTCTTTGGCAGCTGAGACATGCGGCTGGATCCTGGACCTGAGTAGCCCGCTTTCACGATATGAATCCGGGAGTAATGGCACCATAGTTCGGCGTAAAGATGGCATCTTTCACTTGTCTTGATAGACAACGCCAAAGGATAATCCAGGATGTCACGAGACGAGATCCTCACGGACGGTGTGCATTAGTTAGCTGAGATGAGCTGGCGGTGTACGGAGTAGGCGATTTGGCGTTGGAAGATCTTGATCATCTTGGTTAGATGTATGTTATGCAGGGCTGTCGGTGTGCAAGCGCCAACTCATGCAATTATGATTTTAGACGTGCATTGGGACTCGTGCCATTTATACATAAGCATACTGTACAAGTACAGCATCTTTAACTGCAAGTGTATACTGTCGGCCGTGCAGTAGCTCGTTCCGCGTAGACAGCTGGGGGTATAAAAATGACCAGGGATGAGATGAGGGTGAGGTGACTATTGCTGGCTGAGGCCGCCGGTCCGAAAGCCAAAACAATCAGTTGTCTTCCTGGACAAGGGGAAATAAAGAAAAAAGGACCTCAGGCCTGATAAACTGCTATGGGGTAATGCCATCATCATGGCCGGCTCGGGCGGAGACTTTGAAGCTTGGGTACGGCAAGCCCCTGGATGATGACATCTCACCTCTCTTGGGTTTCATCGTGACCAATGCTGTGAAAGCGAACAAGATCTGATGGTGGTGAGCCGCGGCCCCTAGGCTGGCCTGCTATTCGCCACAAGCCAGCAAGTCAGCAAGCGAGAAAATTGGTGCGAGCCGAGCCAAAGTTTCCCGGGAGTTCCAATTCGCAGGCCGGAGGGCTCGGGATTCCAGGGGTCCGTCGCGCAAACAGAGCCATTGGATGGATGGTTCTTTTCTGACAGGGACGCAATTAAAGAGAGGGAGGAGGGAGGAATCAATCAATCAAACGAATTCAGTGGAGCATGTGTGAACTGCCAAAGAACGTTCTGACAGCACCCGTCATCATGATTCCCGTTTATGATTCCAAGCCTGGAGTCTGTACCCGACACGACACCTACCTACTAGTAGGCACGGCCAGCAATCGGCAGGCAAATAGGGCATGATTTTCAAGGATACGCGCCTCGTCTTGGGCAATCGAGGCCTATTGCTCGAGTCCCTGTCAATGCTAGTTAAGTGAACAAGGAAGTGAGCCCTGGCAAAGGCGAAAAGCGAGACGAGACAACATGTAGTTCCCCGCTGGCTGGCCCCTTGAATTCACCTCATCCCTGTGTCCGGTCCTCTCCGGCGCCGCGTGTGTGCATGTGCTAGTTATCCAAGGCTATGTAGGTTGGTGTAGGTGAGTTTCTCGTACATCGTACATCGCATACGGTGATACAGTCAGCAGCTCAGGTACATGTAAATAATGCAACTTTAAACTTCTTTTCGGCCTTGATTATGCTCCGCTATGTATGTAGCTTGTATCCCCGTCGCCTCGGCGCTTCACAACCAAAGTTAGGTACCTAGTACAGGACAGTAATGGTCACCTCACGACAGTAGATCCCCGCTGTTCCCGTGGAGCGGAAAACCTGGACTTTTATTGTTTTTAATGCACCGAATCCCACCCCGTCGTGCCGCTGACTCCGCTACTTCCAGTGTTGTAGTCTGGTGTCGCTTTTCATAACTACTCGGTGCTTCTGTCATCTTTTCTTTCTTCTCATCATCACTCTTACTGTTTGACAGGTCGTCGTTTTGTTTCGTCGTCCTTGTTACAGATTAGGCTTCGGCCGAGTGATCGAGAGAGAGTCCATCGACGACTAATAGCCTCCAGTTCTCCACCTCTCGCGAAACAACAGATCAATTTGGACTATTTGAGCATCATCAACTTTGCTTGTTGATCCTCATCAGTACATTTCGCAGTGCTGACCTGACCTGACCGCCGAACTAAGTAGACGACGACTACTAATCGACTCGACTCGACCCGAGGATACGCCCTTGCGTTGCGGCCTGATCGATTGGAGCTCAGATTGAACTACCTTGGATCGGTAACGCTTGTCTCGGCGCCTGGAATCTGGAACCAGCAGCATAACACGAATTGTTTTGTTGTTGAGTAGTTACTGGGTAAGTTGATGCTTATCCTGCCAAATTGTTTCCTTCTCTTCTCAGCATCATCCTGTCCTTCAATTTAAATTCTCTTTGTCATCCATTTTTGGTGTTTTAAAGGTGCTTGGCGAGGCCTCGGCTGGCTCCGCTTACTTGACTTGCGGGCCCACAAGCAATTTGCAGTGGGCGGATCTTTACTTTCCCAGTTTGATTCGACGCCACCTCCTGCGCCGCCCCTGTGCCTCCTGGACCACGCACGCACTAGACTCAGCACTTCAACTCGAGTTTAAACTTGGCTGCTCTACCTTTTATCAAATTCTCCTTCAACAACATCTGTTGTACCGTGTATCAGCTCCAGCTCAACATCCTTGGCGCAATTGCTTGTGTTGCAGCTTGTTCTGGCTCGCGGTGCATACATACTTTTGTTTCCCCCTCAATTTTACATCTCTGCATTGTCCTAAATCCCCATTGAAAGCAACTGATACCTCAACAAGCTCCTATTTGGACAATGCATTGCAGCAAACCTTGTGAACTCAAGTAATAAGATTCACGTCCCCGCTGACACTCGCTCCTCGCCACCAGACTCTCAAACTTCTTCTCTTCTATCTACACTTCGGTGCCGCTCTCTCTTTCGGCTCTTTGCGATCTAGCCTCCCTTGCGCTCGCGCATCACCAACCAACGCACCTTTATCAGGAGACATGCCCCGTCGGCTGAACCCTTTTTCATCCTCATCCTCCATGTCTCAACCCGTCAAGCCGGGCGAGAGGCGCCCTTCCACCTCAAAGGGAAACCGTATCACCAACTTCTTCTCCTCCAGCCCCAAGTCTACTGGTGCTCAGCAGGCGCTCGCCGCCGTGCAGCAGAACCAGGCGGTTGCTAGTGGTCTCTCTCCTTCTCCCGGCTTGCCTACCATCTCTCTTTCTACCGCTAGCCCTGGCGACCCCAACAGCATCGATACTTCGACGACCACTCTCTTTCAGCCCAAATCCGCCGAGGAAATCGACCGCCAGAAGCGTGCCGACGCCCAATTTGGTCCTCTCCTTCACCCCAGCCACCGATACACCAGCCAGTCTCATGGAGAGCCTCTTATGCCTCCTGTTGAAGACGAGCCTCCTTACTATTTCATTCTCACTACCTACATCAGCTACCTAATTCTGATTGTTCTTGGTCACATTCGCGATTTCTTTGGCAAGCGTTTCGGCAACCCTAAGCACTACCGTGCCCTCAAGGCCAACAACGGCTATGCAGCTCTCAACAACGATTTCGACAACTTCTACGTCCGACGTCTCAAGATGCGTCTGGATGACTGCTTCGCCCGTCCTACCACCGGTGTCCCTGGACGATTCATTACTCTCATGGACCGCAAGTCAGACGACTTCAACCGCACCTACCAATACACTGGCACTTACACCGAGACCCTCAACATGAGTTCCTACAACTACCTTGGATTTGCCCAGTCTGAAGGCCCCTGTGCCGATGCTGTGGAAGAGTGTGTTAAGCGATACGGAATCAGCTTCTGCAGCCCTCGTGGCGCTGCTGGTACTTCGGACCTTGCGCTTGAGGTCGAGCGTGAGGTGGCCGACTTCGTTGGCAAGCCTGCTTCCATGGTATTCTCTATGGGCTACGTTACAAACTCCAGTTCTTTCCCAGCTCTTGTCTCCAAGGGTTGCCTGATCATTTCTGATGAGTTCAACCACGCTTCTATTCGTGTCGGTGCTCGTCTCTCTGGTGCCGTTATTCAGTCTTTCAAGCACAACGATATGATGGACCTCGAGCGTGTCGTGCGTGAGGCCATTTCCCAGGGTCAGCCTCGCACTCACCGTCCTTGGAAGAAGATTCTGGTCGTTGTCGAAGGTCTCTACTCAATGGAGGGTACCATGTGCGATCTCCCTGGAATTCTTGCTCTGAAGAACAAGTACAAGTTCTACCTGTTTGTCGATGAGGCTCACTCTGTCGGTGCCCTCGGTCCCCGTGGTCGTGGCGTCTGTGATTACTTCGGCGTTGATCCCTCGGAAGTTGATATTCTCATGGGAACTCTCACGAAATCTTTTGGTGCCAACGGTGGATATATCGCAGCCGATAAGCACATCATCGATAAGCTCAAGAGCACCAACGCAGCCACTCACTATGGCGAGACTCCCGCTCCTTGCGTTCTCATGCAGATTCTGGCTTCCCTGAAACTCATTACTGGCGAGCTGTGCCCTGGCCAAGGTGAGGAGCGCCTTCAGCGTATTGCCTTCAACTCACGATACCTGCGCCTCGGACTCAAGCGCCTCGGACTCATCGTTTACGGTCATGATGACTCTCCCATTATCCCTGTTATGCTCTACCATCCTGCCAAGCTCCCTGCTTTTAGTCACGAGATGCTTCGACGCAATATTTCGGTCGTCGTTGTCGGCTATCCTGCGACCCCGCTCATCAGCTCTCGCGCCCGATTCTGTGTTTCTGCCGCTCACAACAAGGAGGATCTGGATCGTCTGTTGGCAGCTTGCGACGAAGTTGGTGACATCCTGCAGATCAAGTTCTCCACTGGTGTGGCCGGTGGACTGGATCATCTCCCCGAAGGTGTCGCCTCTGGAGAGGAGGAAGAATGGAGGAGGGAAAACAGAATCCCCCTCACGGCCCCTCGGTGGCGCCTGGACGATGTTGTTCGACACGGTGTTCAGGACTCAAAGATCCCCCTACGCTAATATGTTGACCCCTTAAATCAAATTTTGTTTCTGGTGTTCGATACATCTTTCTTAATCACCTGTGCGCTCGGAAATTGCTCTGAGTGTTGTTTGACGCAATCATATAGATTTTTCCTGTAAAGGAACGCAACGTTGTACGACGTTTAATGGTCTTGTTCTTCTTGGCGGCCAGCCTTGTGGCTGTCGCATTTTTCACACTCAAGCTCATATGAGAGTCTTTTTTCTAAACGTATTGGCGGAGTTGAGGGCGTGTCAAGGTAACGGGCCATTTTGGGAATGGGTATCACGAGCAGAATCCATCACTAACATCGGGTGGAAGGGTTGGAGCTTCAAAGTATGGCATATAGAATAATTATTAGTCGACGCTGGATGTAGAACTAAGGCAGGACCGGGCAGCCTTGTTCTTATCGAATAAGCAAATACTACCATGACTGAAGAAACAAGGGTCTCATAAAGCTAATGTCCCCATTGGAACTGCATTCATTCGCAACGGTCGTTGGTTCTCGCTTTTCATCGGCAGGCCTTCCGATGTGTTCATTTTCGTATCACAATGAATGAGTCTTGCTCGTGTACACGACATGTTTCTTTGCGGCTTTGTAACATGAAGATTCCAGATCTAATATCTGTAGGTCTTCAAGCCGGAATGCTTTAGGTTCACCCTAAAACGTAGGCTGTTTCTTCAAAATACCTGTACTCGTTCTATTCAGTCTACCAACCCTCGGTAGGCTTCCCCTCGTATTTTATTCCCTAGCGTTACTTGCGTTGACGGTCCAATCGTGTTTGAAGGAGAGACAAAGCGAGGTTAATTGAGTGGACCAGGAGCTCAATACATTTCAACAGGCGGCTTGCTTAGGGATAAGTGGTGTTTTGAAGTGAACACCCAAGCCTTTTCTAGACGCAGACTGTAACTATACTGCAGGACAATGTCTAAGGATAGCATCAAGTTTGGTTGTTTGTTTACAGAATATGCAGAGACTATCCAATGGCTGAATAAAGAGGTGAATAGGAGGGTTGGATATTGGAATGGTTGGGCTGGTAGGCGGCAGCCAAGCAGGTCCATATTTAGTGGGTGAGGGGCCCTGGCTGGGGATGCTGTCAGTGGAGCGGGACGGGAGCCAAGGTGTCTTCTCAGTGGAGGATCAGTTATTCAATCCCTCCAAGGCCGGCCGTCAGCTCCACCAAGCAAACGGCCAGACCAGAAGCCAGGTACGGAATACATCCGTAAAAGGCTCGGAAGGGCCTTCCATGGCCTTCTAGATTAGGTATCAGGTACCTTACCCTACCTAAATCGCGGTGCCATTTTCCATAGGTCGTTGGTAACTTGGGAGTGGAGGGCTATCCCAACTTGGGTAGGACCTCCTCATCTCTTCCCACCCCCAAGCGCTTCCACGAGCAAGACCAAGTCCAAGACCGAGACACAAACACCCGTCATCATCACCAGCAGCCGCTGTCTCTTTTCTCCTCTGGCTACCTCTCGACTTCTTTTTTTTGTTCCTACTTCTTCTCCTCGAGGCGTCTCTTCTTCAGCTGCTGGTCTGGGTCTACTTATTCACTTGGGGTCGGCTCGTTTTTTCTCACCTTGACATTGCCTTTCCTCAGCCCATTCTATTTGTCTACTTTCGCCATTCGATTTGTTCTCTCGACACCCAATCGTCCTACAGACTGCGCCCACTTCCTCGACCCGACCTGACGTCTCCCACCTCCTGTCCTGGGCTCTGCTTTTCTTTTATGACCTCCCGATCACGATTTGAATGAAAGATTTACGAAGCAATCGATCGACCGACGCTCCCCAACCTCGTTCTCTTTCTATCGATCCGACAGTGCCCGACTTAGCGCAACTGTCTGCTGTTTGCGGCATCACCACCACCACCATCGCCGTCGCCTGAATTAGTCTTCCACCTCCGCCTCAGTCGCCGGCACCTCCTCTTCTATAGTCGTCAGGATGATGAGCTTCGACGGTGGTACAGCCTACGCCGAGTCAGATGCCGACGACGAATACGAGCGAAGCATGGGCGACCACTCTCCCATTACCAACTCTGAGGCTTCTCCTATAGATTCCGAGCTCTCTACGTCCGCAGAGCATACCCCTACTACCTACGGCCACCGCGCCAGCGCCGACCGACTTCCAGAAACCATTGTCACTGAGTGGACTGTTGAGGAATGTGCTGATTTTATTGGCACAATTGGCCTCCAACAGTATGCCGATCGCTTCATAGGTGGGTTCCCACCGATCCAGAACACGATTTTTCGGCTTTGCAAGAGACTTTACAGACCCCGAGAGGAATAGAGTGATAGCTGACGCTTATTTGCCTGTAGAAAACGAGATTGTCGGCGAGGCCCTGGTTGCGCTACAACATGATGATCTCAAGAGCATGGGCATTGCGAGTGTGGGACATCGCCTGACGATCTTGAAAAGCGTCTATGATGTAAAAAAGGCTCAGGATGTGCCCATTGAGAGCGATCACTACCTGCCCCTATGTATGTTGCCTCCGACTTCCCCTCCTCAGTGGACTGGCGTGATCCTAACCCGTAACCCCTGCAGCCGCCGACGCCGAAGCGCAATATGCTACTGCAACTATCAAGGATATCAAACATCTCGTCGAACAGTTCCGCCTCCGCGATGAACGCATGAACCTCCTCGAACAGGATCTGCGACGAATGACAGAAGATTTTAGGCGATTGCGAGAGGATATGCTCCCGGCTTTGCGCTTGGTCAAGGATGCGCAGCAGCCATTGCCCAACTTGAGCGCCAACAGCCAGCAGGTTTATGGCTACGAGACTACCATATCGCCCCCCGCACCGACACCACCTCCAGGCTCAAGTCAATCTGGAAGCTCCGTCAAGCGACAATACTCAACACGCAAGATCCTCATAGGAGCAACACCTAAGAATGCATCGCCCACTCAACCTACGCACGAGAGGTCAATAGCCGAGACCGCATTGGATCCTGCAAATGCCGCGGAGCGGGCCGTCCTGTCGTCTTCCCACCTTGCTGCCATGAATGGAGGCGGCCAGGGCGCATCCTCCCCTTCGTATCCCTCGCCCAACATTCCCTCCCCGACGTCTCCTCCGACCCACATGTCCGCTACTACCCTTGGCTCTCGATCCTACCGTAGCGAGGCACCGACGCCCTCCACACGAACTACCTTTAACGATGACGGTCATGCCAATGCCACTTATACTTCCCGCGATAAAGCCCCTCAAGGGCCACCCCGCCGACGAGAAACCCCCGTACCCGACACACCCAGCCAAAGCAACGCTTCAGTCGAGATCTTCAAATCATTCCGCGTCAGCATGGAAGACCCTTGCTACAAAGTTTTACCTGCTGCACTCAAAAAGTACCAAATCAACGCCCCTTGGGATCAGTACGCTCTCTACATTGTATATGGAGACCAGGAGCGTTGCTTGGGTCTCGAGGAGAAGCCATTGATTCTGTTTAAGCAACTGGACAAGGAAGGCAAGAAACCAATGTTTATGCTCCGGAAGACAACGACAGCACCATTAGACGGGGAACCAGGAAGCGCAGGGCTAGGAAACACCTCAAGAGGGGCACCAACAGGCTATGATCCCCCGGGAGGAATCATCTAAGCTAGCTATGGACTGGCAGGCTCTTGGTGGAGTCTCTCTACATCTTGAACGTAGAGTGTCGATGGGCGCCTACCGAAACCCGAATTCATTGAACTGGCCGAGACGGGACGCATACTGTACGTCAGACTTGCAGGGTCGGCACAAACCACCGCTGCCAGGTTGTTTCACTCAAGAGAGTCTAGGTGCGTTTCTTGGAAGTGGGACGAGGCCAGACTCGGCATACTTGTCGAGCCGTTTGCATGACGTTTGGCGATGTTTGTTTCAGTGGGTCAGCGTTTCTGAGCTGAGTTGGTGAACCTGAAACACCAGCCATGGGCTATTATGGGGCGGAACGCTAGATGCTGCTTTGGCCTACCGCGTTTGTCTTGAGCTGAAGCACACTATTGATATGATTCGACAATTGAAAGAGGAGGCTTATTTAAAGACAAGGGTTTAGAGCGTTGCTGGGTTGGGCGATGGAGATTTTCGACAGGAGGGAACTTATGGCGGTTTGGCCCTCAGCTAGTTTCACTACGGGCTCTTTGCTTTTGCCAAAGGGATGCCTGTAAGTGAGCAGAGACTAGCAGGGCATGGCGTTGCTATCAAAGGAAGCGATCAAGTCACAGCATCCATGTGCAGCATTTTTCATCAATTCATCATGGGGATATTGCGGGTTACGGCGTTTGAAAAGTCGACCGGGTGTTATTCTGCAACAAACGGCGGGAATGCCCATCGTCATTCTATTTTTGGGACATGCATCTTAATTTCAGCGCAGCGCAGCACAGAACAGAACAGGACAGGACAGGGAGGAAGGGTTGATAATTACGAGTGAGGAGAATCGGTTGGATCGGGTCTGATATATGTATGAAACAGCGTTGCGGCCAAAGAGCCAGGACCTGTAGGAGTCAGATCTTGTGGCTTTTGCCTTGCATTAGAGGACATGCTGGTAGTCGATGGACGAGTTGGACATGATGTTGGCGCTTGTGAGGACAGACTCATGTGTAGTGTAGATACAAGCCATCTTTGGAGGCTAAGAGTGATAGACAACACGTCTTTTTCATGCATTGTTTCTCGAAAGTCTTGTGACAGCATGGTTTATTACTGTCCTGGATGAAAATGCTGCAAACTACGCTCGCTCCAACTTAACCAACATATCAGAACCAGATTCTCATCATAACAGCCTCTGTTGCTTCACCTCACGTACCACTGCCACCCAACCCCCATGCCCTCCCGCCTGCTTACCTCAAACTCTTCAAGAAACGCCACAACAGCTTCGAGCGGAACTCCCCTCCTCATACCCGTATCTTCATCCCAGCTCGAATGCACGCCCACCAAAGCCCCTGTATTTCGATCAAACAAGCCGGCGCCGCTGTGTCCCCAGTAGGTCCAGCAGTTGTGCTTGAGGGCCCCTATAGAACTATTGTCTTGCGGATCCTAACCTTGATCCAGGCCACGGAACGTGCCCTCGCTGAGAACGAGCGGGTCATAACCTATCTTGATGCCCTGACTCTCGGCCTGGAGATCTTCAGAGCCGGGATGACCCACGCACAAGAGCCGAATGTTGACCTTGGGAGGGAGGGATGCGATGCGGGAGTAGGGGAATGGTCTGTGGGGAAGCTCTGCCTGGTTGATGAGGAGAAGGGCGAGGTCGCGAATGGGGTCCCAGGCCAACACACTCGTAGAGACGAGTTTGCCGCTCGAAGATATCAGTGTGTGTGAGGGAGTGGTTGCGAGTTCAGAGGCTTTCTCGGCAACGCAGTGGGCACAAGTCAGGAGGACACCATCGGGAGAAATGCAGACTGCGGTTCCAGCGTCGGAACGGGGAAAAAGATAGGTTGCATCTACAGGGTTGAGATATGTCTTTGGGCTAAGGATGAGGGAGCGGACAACGCCCCGAGGGAGGGAGATTGTGTTGGAGGCGAGCCAGGTGCGTTTTGAGGTGAAGGGGCCTTTGGGACGGGACGGGTAGGATAGAGATTGAGCTGGCGCGAATTCTTCTATGGTAGGTTTGAGGGAAGAGGGGGTTGATATTTGGTGTTTTGTCGAAAGTGAGGCAGCTGGGGAGAGTTTTTGACGAGTTGAGCTTCGTGTTTGGCGAGTTGAAGCAGCCGGCGAGGAGCCTGTCAAGTCAATGACTTGAGACATGACTAGGAGTATATGAGTGAATGAATTATGAGCCTAGGGTAGATGAAATGCTTATAACAGTGAGAACGAGGTTGATTATGATGCTGTGAAGTAGATAATGTTTACTTATTAAACGAGCTCGACCCATGTAAGTCGATGGCGCTAAGTCCATCCTGTAAGGCCAGGGCTAGGCGGCTGCCTAAGGGCGATAGGCAGAATACCAGGGGATAAATTAAGATAGTGAACCATGAGAGCAAAATAGCTTTTTGTGATATGAATGGTATATATGTTTATCGTTTGTCAAGGTCATCCGTGTCTGCAAAATTGCAGCTTAGCCAACACAACACAATACAACCCGGAAGGCAGCGTGACATGACAATTATGCGTAACGTATCCTATACAGCACTCTATCAAATCATTCAATGTCTTTTTTCTCAGGGGGTGCCTGTTTTGGACTTCTTCTCCTTCTCCTTCCACTCATCCACCAACGTCCTGTAATCTTCCGGCCCATACGGGTCCGTCATTTCGGCAAATGTGCCATTCTTACGATAGATGGGCAAACCCAGGTCTTTTAAGAGAAGATCGAGGTACGGAATTGCATCAAACACAAAGTCCGGATAACTGTGGCCGAAACCAGCTGGATAACGCCACTTACAGAACCGGCTGTGCAGCGCCGCGTCGTACCGGAAGCGAGTCAGGGTGTCCGGCGAAGGGTCGCGAGGCAAGGATGGGATCTTGTCGTCAAAGAAGGCGTTGATCCATACCGATTGAACGTGCGCAGAAGTCGGTGTGTTAAAATTGACCAAGAGTCCAGCAACGGCAAAGTCTCGCGTCTTCAGAAACTGGCCCGATGGTGGAGCAATGAAGTGATATAGCGTGTACGGAGTGAGCGGTGTCGAGGGGGTGATAGCATCTTTGCTTGAGAGGCCCTTGTTCTCTAGCAATGGCTGATACTTACTGTTCTGCACCTTCTGCACCGGTTGGTCCTTGATACGGGGGAACTGTTCAAAGATCTCCTTATCGACCTGGTCCAGGAGTGACTTGGAAGGAAACGATTCGGGGGATGGCGTGTGAGGAATGCCAATATCTTCAGCGATACCTTCGGGCAAGAACTTGATGGGCGAAACGTGCTTCCAGCCTGTTGAGCAGCCTAGAGCATCTGTGTGTAACTTTGTGCCGTTGGACAAGTGCACTGTCTGCCTGGATAGGCCGGTGATATCGGCAATGTGTATCTTGACCAAGCCTTCCTTGACGACCTCAAAGAAGTCTTTGTCATAGTTGAGAATCGATAAGCTCGTAGCCACAAACATGGGTTCGCTCCACGGTTTGAGCTTAGCTGTCTCAGGGTGAGCATCATACTGATTGAGTCCCATGACATCGTTGCCAAGTATATTCCAGAACTGATCGACAATGGCTCGTCCAATGAAAGTTCCATGGTAAAAGTTGCGAGTCTTTACATAACCGTCTGCGGCACCCCAACTGCATGGACTGAACCATGCTAGCATGCGTGTATGAGCGAGCTTCTCGAGCCACTTTTTGAAGGGCGTCACGTATGGAGGGGACATCCACGCGGGACCATGTCCAGTTTCTGAAAAGGTCAGTTTAGAATAGTTCAAACGTGATTTGTGCTGTTATTTACCCCGAATGACCCAGTTTACTTGGATTCCCCTGGTGGCATACTGGTAGACAAGGTCCCAGGCAGTTTTTGTGCCACCAAATACTGTCACAGACTTGGCTGTCTCAAATGTGCCCTGATGTTTGGGAAAGTCCTTTCCATGAAAGATAGGAGCGTCAAACTCCTCCTGGCCATCAAAATGTGGTAGAAAAGGTTCCGAAGTAAGACCCGTTGCGAGGATCAGCCTCTTGGCCATGATCTCGACTTTGTTCCCAGCCTTGATATCTCGCACAGTTAAGATCCAACCGCCGTCTTCTTGATGTTCCGCTATTTCGACGCTGTGCTCGAATCGAACCTTGTCATAGATGCCAAAATGCTGAGCGTATGTGTTCAAATACCTGTGAACCACCTTGCCAGGGATGTGCTCGCCCGGTTTCACCCCAAAAGTTTTCGTGTCCATGGGAAAGTCTGGATACTCATATGTGCCTAGCATATTGTTCGTCTTGAGACCGCTATAGAGGCGATGCTCTGCCCAGGTGCCGCCAACTGTGGCAGCTGAGTCGAGAACGGCCATCGATTCTTCTGGATGCAGCTGATGGCGTGTCTTTGCGGCCACCAACCCAGCCCAGCCTGAAGAAGTGTGAGTTTGTGGTTTTTCTTAACATGTGCCTGCGAATAGAGAAGGTATATGGCTCTTACCAGCTCCAACTACCACAAAGTCAAGGGTCTCCATTGCTAGAATCTTAGTACTGATAGCAAACAGGTGTCATATAGAAGCGAAGATAAAAGGCTGGAGGGGAATGATCAACTCTCGAGGGAAACACCAGCTTTATGGTCTCGAGCCGTCATGGGTCTGTCTCGGGAGTAGAAATATCGCATTGCATGCATAGCCGTGTATCCGTATAAGCCCGCCTGCGCCAGGCCCCTGTCGTTGTTGACCCCTCAAGTGCTCCTTGTGTCGTATGCGATAATGGAGATCTAGGCAACTGAACCATGGGTATTTCAACTGCGTCAAGCTGATTTCTGAGTCAATGGCGATTGAACCATGCTAGTTCTCTTTGAGGTAACCATTGCGACCGCGAACCTGGACTCATTCTGCGAAGCAAATGGATATCTGCCGAGTTAGCCGAGTCTATCGATAGCCAGTCAGAAGAAGCAAGTTGTTAGAGAATTCTCAAGCCCCCATTCGGCTGTAAGTTACACATACATATGCAGCTGTCGCAAAAGACTAAAGTCCCTTACTACAGTTATGGGCATATGTATGGGCCTCACACCTTTTTTTAACTCTCCACTTTTAAGTCTCTCCACTGTGCCAACTAAGAAGCTATCGCGGGTAGCTACGCCACAGAAGTGATCAAATAGACCTGATTTGTTCAAAGAGACGAGCTTAGCTAATTAGAGTCTGGTAACACAGTAAGTAAGTTATTCTCTTATAGTATAGTTACTAAAAAGTGGAGAATAAAAAGGTGTGGAGGTGGTCCTTACTTATGCCCTGAACCGTAGTACTACCTAATAAAGTCCCTGCTTCAGCTAGGGCACCCCATATTGTACAACAGCAGCCCTGTCTTAGTAATCCCAGGCATCATGATAGGAGACTTTGGAGGACGATTACCTTTCAATCAAGCATTGAGGTAATAAGAAAACTCGAGTGCTGTCGTATGCGATAATGAAGATCTTCCCTAAAGAGACATGTGACGTTACAGTTGATGCCATCTAATAGTCCAGGTTGGATTATAAGTCGCAGTTGCTTATCAGAATGACACCCGTGATATCGTCAAGTGTGCTTGTTGTGCAGAATGGCCCCTTCCTTCTCGATGCCTCGGTTGTGATTCACTGATGTCTAGGTACCGCAAGTTCACTCTCTTGGATCTTGATTCTTGATTCCGACCACAGCCGTAAACATGAAAAGCTTTACCACAGAGGCGATCGCCTTGGGGCTCGTTGGCCTTTCCATCATCATCTTTTGTTTGTTCAATCAGCACCGAGCTTTTGGATTCAACATCGATTTTTGTCTCATGGTCGTCGTCGCGGTATATAATCCCTTTCACTCCATGCCTTGAAGCCCTTCCCTGACACTGGACTGATGACTGTCAGGTTGCCTACCTGATCCAAGTGATACTCATAGGTTTGGATGAAACCAAATAGCATGGACTCACCAACGATGACATGAACGATGAACAGAGAGCCGCGCTCGACCCTAGTAGCGAAGAGTACAGGCTTCGGGTTGGAGGATCAAAGGCGCAGTTTGTCGGCAGTTTGATCTATACTGTTCTGTTCTGGTTTCTCAAAGGGGCCGTGTCAGTCTCCTACCTCCGGTTAACGGAAGGTCACAACGCATACAGGCCATGGATCTTTATCGGACTCGCTATTTTTAGCCTGACCGGTGTTGGAATTGTGGTGTCGCTATTCTTGGCATGCCAACCAGCTTATAAGAGGAATTGGCAGATCAATCCTGATCCCGGGTGTAAGTCGAACCTGCACGTTTGCTATTTGATGCTGACAGGGGTTGGAAAGATTACTGCCGACCAGCAGGCTCCATCTTGAACCTCATCCTCACGGCGAGCCTGAACGCAGTCACCCATCTTTACCTAGTTTCGAATGTTTTGCCGATGGTCTGGACAGCAGGGGTGTCCAAGCTCAAAAGGTCTGGAGTAATTATACTCTTCGCCGGTGGTATCTTTGTGATGGCGGTGGTAATTATGCGATGCATTTTCATGGTGCAAGTACGGAATGCTTTGACCTGTGGGTGCTGTGCCATCACTAACAGTTAATGAATAGACTGAGAATCCCCCGACTATCAACAGTGATGTTTGGGCGTTACGAGAACTGTTCGTGGCAGTACTTACAGCATGCCTGTATTTACTATTGTCGTACGTTGAAAGTCAAGTATGGCCGATACGCGAAGCTAAGCTGTTGCAGTGATCTAAAGATAGGCTCTGGAGAGCAAGCCGAATAACGTGGCAACGAATGGTCAGCAGGACAACGCGGCATAAAGGAAAGAATAACCAAAATAGGGTTACCAGAAAGGTATAGCGTTTGCGACCAGTGCAGATAATATTGCAGAGTGGCTAGGGTGTTAACAAACAGGACAGGAAGGAAAACCTAGCGTTCGTGTGTTTATATTCATGCTGAATAGAGAATTGGAGTTGACCCAAGCAATTGTTTGCAATTTGCGTTGATTTCTGGCATCAGGTCTCTTCACTTTTCGGTTATAACGGGTCGTCTATCCGACTTTGGGGTGTCATCCATACAGAACCGGGGAAATGAGACGTGAAATAAGCATGATACGGTTAAGCTTATCGATGTTTAGAGCCATGCACATTTAGCCGAAGCAATCTAGACTGGTCTTTGGAATTGCTTGTATCACTGCGCCCCAATCGGGGTATTCATTACTCACGATTCTAGAACTGAGAAGGTCACCGATAGACGGTGTTTAATCCACCGAGTCATTTTCTTAACCAGCGGAAGCCTCCCCCGATGCGGCCGTAACCTTATCAGCCACCCCGCGGTTTCGGGCTGCGGGGGAGGCACCGCCACGCCCGACCGGGCCAACCAACAAGGCCCGGGAACCCGCTATTGGCATGACGTGTTAACGACTGGGGGACGGATAGTTAGAAGATTAGGTAATTTTGAAGTACAAAGAAGATGCCATTTCGAAGCAGGAAAGAGTTAGAAACAGATGAGGAATACTCAACATTTACTACCAGCTATTTATTACTTTTACAGAGTCCTGAGAGTACAGCCAACTGTATCGTCTTATCGTGCCGTGGCTGCAGCTCTGTAAACCATTCCTTGGCGCTGACGCGCCTGTGGGTTTAAACATTCTACGAATGAAAGCTTGGGCCGTTAGGGACTCGTAGTCGTCTTGGCGTTCGCCTTGCTCGGGCGCGGATGGCGTGGACATTGAATGACAGCTGATAATTAAAGGGATGGAGTAAAGTACTGAAGAGAATGACCGTTGAATAGAGGGAGTGAGAGTCAGACCCAAGGGAGAGTCTCGGACAGAGACAAAAGCCGTGAGAGCTCAAACGGAAGGTGCACCCCAGAAAGGATGTTCCCTGTCAACTCCCTGCTTCCTCCACCTAAATTGTCAGGGGTTGTCTTTTTCCCTGCGTGATTCTTTGGGGAAAGAGGGGCCCTTGCCGATTGTTTGAGCGTTTTAGCGGAAGTTGGAGGTTTCCATTGCTCGTGCTCATGCTCGTTGCTCTTTCTCTAAAATCCCAACCCCCAGCGTCTCCATTACTTTTTCAACCTCCAGATTTCCTGCCTTGTTTTAGACTGAGCTTCCCCAGAGACAAATCAGACGCCGATTCTTTCGCTTCTGTCTACTCTTTGTGCTCTGCGAAATGAGGTTGTCGTTTCAGATAACACGTTGAGAGGCTTCTAATCACTGTCGTATTCGCGCTCATATTCATCTACACCCTTCTCAAGGTCACCGCGTCACGTCGATTTATCGGTGGTGTTTCGACATATATCTTTGAGAATACGATTCAAAACCCTTGACGATCGCCTCTTCAGCGCTTTTGAATTAGTCCGACTCCCGATATTTGGCACCTGTTTTATCTGTCTTGTCGGAGTTACGCCAAGAAGGTGGGCTTTTGTGGTCTTCTGTTGCCGATCCCCCAACACTATCAACTTCCGTTTCCTCCGCTCCGGTCATCTTTCGGATCACCCGGACTTTATGACCGACAACTGCCGCCGCTCCAGTCTTTTCTCGAGTCTCACAACCTACTCTTAACTTTCACGATCGTCCAAACATAAGGAGGCATTTTTAAGCTTATTTCCCACCCAATTCGCCTGCTCGCCTCTTGCGCTCGCCTGGCGGCCAACATTACTTGTCGGTTCCCGGTTTCGACGTCATGCCTTTCTCACCATCATGGCTTCTCGTTCCCCGCGGCGAGCATTCCTCATCACCTGAGAGTGATGATTCCTCAACAGCAGGCACCTCTGGAAACATTGTCCCTTCGGATTCATTCGCAGATGACCTATTTCGTGATAAGTTCATGGGCATCGCCAGAGGAGGTTCAAATGGAGAGAAGATCATGCGCGGCTTTCTAATCGGGTTGGCTATCGGCCTGGTTGTCGCATGCTTCGTTTGTTGTTGGTATCCATGCTGCCGTCCTCGACTACAAAACCGGCGCCGGAGACAACGGAGACAAAGAGGACCTCCTGCGACAGACGAAGAGGAGAACGCAACAAATCGCGCGCCTCCTGCATAGCGAGACTGACGCCAACTTGGCGGTTGCGACTAACGGTTCTTAAGACCGCATATTGCGTTCTTGGGTAAGAAAGGGTAAACGACCTATCCATTTTGCAATGATACCCATAGTGCATTTGGACGACAGAAGCTTGCGACAACATCATGAGATGATGTGAATACATGAATTGGTGGACAATGAGCGCATACGAGCACATATGAAAACACCGCCGCCTTTGGGCGTTCTGTCCTCAGGTACGTGCAGCAACGAGGATTGGGCATTGGCCACAACAATACACCATTACTGGCCGGGCATTTGGGCCTCTTCGCTATGACCCAAGCGAGCTCGGATACTATCACGGCATTTGATCACGCCGAGCCAAGTACGGTATTACGCATCACAGTGTGGACATGTGAGCGTCTCTGCGAGCAATGAGAGCAAACTGCTGTGCGATCGGGCGAGGATGGGAGCATGAACAATCTCTTATTGAAGACGAGACATGGTGTAAAACGGGAATGCATAACGAAACGGGCAGGGCATTTGCATTGGATACAGGGCGTTAACGGTCCGGGATATACATTTGGGGTTTGGCTTTAAAGTCTTATGTTGAGAGACATGGCTTACCTGGGATTTTGGTGTTTAGCATTACATGATGGTTTTTATAACCCACTCGGCATGAAGATGAATAATAAAGAGAATATCAGTTCTCTAAAAGAGAAAATCGGTCCCATATCTCGGATCACGTAGTGATCGCTACCCAATACCCGCAGAGGATTGAAATGCCTCACTTAAGCTGACGCAGTTGTTGAGGCTCAAACAACCTGTTGATCATTGGACGCGCGTTACAAGGAGATGGAGATTTGAATCTACGAACTACGGAGTCCCGCGTCACCCATTGGCAGAATCGCCAATGAGAAGATGATCGACCTGGGGCTGGCCGTCGGACAATGGTAGTCCGAATGCGTACCATCAAGAATTAACCTTGACGGCGACGAGAATAGCAACGAATGGCGAGGCTAAACGTCCTGCACAGCCTCTTGACAACCCGGGTGTGGCGTCCGCCACACCAGTGGCTACACAACTGAAGCGTATTTGTAACAGTTTCCATTGTAACTCAGATTATATAGAAGAATATATTCGCTGTTGGTGTCAAAATCTTTTAGTAGTCTTTTTTATTTATACCTCTTTACTTTCGAGTTTCGTATCCTTTGCTTTAGATTTCTTCAAGATACCCATTCGTCAGCCAGTTTCACTATCGTTTGCCAAGCTCGTCCTTGTGACCGTCCTAATTCAGTCACAGGCTGTATCAGCTTAAGTTAGGTAGGACTTCCTTGCTTGAGTCCTGCCCCGCCCTTTCAGTCTCAGCCTGCCGCGCAATTGTCTGTTAGGCTTTTCCTTTCAACTATCCACAGTCGGGTATCTTTAAGACTCTTCATTCCTCTTGTCGTTTCAAAATCTCTCTGTATTATCTACAATTTAGCTTTGCTACTGTTCAACTATATATGCACGCGTGTGCCAATACCGACAAGGCTACTACGTCATCTCACGATTTAGCTCTGCAACACCAAAACCAACCAACGATCGCATCTCGAATTCCCGGACGAGGAACACGGTCGGCAAGATGCTTGACGAAAACCTTCCGACATATCGGTTCAAGACCTCTTCAGAGAACCCTCTCAATAGCATCCTCTACTTTACACACAACGGATCAGATCCCGCGCCTGAGTACCTCGTTAAGCGACCGTCTCCCTCCGATGCCAATGGCCAGTATGCGCTCGGCATATTCGACTCTCAAAATACTTCTGTGATATACGCTGAGATTGGCGTCAAGCCTGACTGGGTATCGCCGACCTTGTCCGCCGCTGAGATCCGCGCGCAGAATGGCAACCTGCCGCCCAAAGCACCCGTCACTCCCGACAACTTCGCGGTTTCGCTGTACAACCCGGATCAAGCTATCGCTATCAAACAACACGCAGGTAGCTGGGGAAAGTCAGACACTTGGGAGTTTGAGCTTCCCGAGAGGTCCTTTGTGCAACCCAGTGCTAGTCAGATCGATCAAGAGGACCGACCATCCATCACCGAACTAGTTCCCAAGGTCGTCTTTCGCTGGAAACGAGATGGCCGTCTGAGCAAGGACATGACATGCTACATGACCGGGAGGAATGTGGGTGGCAAGAAGAGCAAGGAGCCTGATATCACCGTGGCTTTCTTTCGGGCCAAGCATGACTCGATATTGACCATCTACGAACCTAACATGGCACGAGTTGAGATCGAAGATCGAAGAGGTCTCGAAATTACCCTGCTCATGAGTGCCGAGACCATCAAAGATTTATACCTCAACCCGAGTCAGGACCCATTCCATCTCGCTGCCTCGTCCCAAAATCGACGCCGCCAGAATTCGCGGCCAACAGCTGGCTCGTCTACTGATCCAGCCATGTCGGGAGCTATTCACAACAACCGACCATCATCACCTCCTCGAACGCAAGCTCCTGCACAACCATCCAACAACAATGCTCAGCGCGAGGCCGAGGTTGAAGCTGAAACAAAACGGCTTCAAGCCATGGTAGCCGAGGAGGAACGACAAAGGCTCGAGCGCGAGAAACAGGAAGAGGACGAGCGTAAGAGGATTCAAAGGATGCTCGAGACTGAGGAGCAGGAACGTCAGAAGCGAGATGCTGAAGTTGATAAGGAGACGGAACGGCTTCGTCGAGAGTTCGGCATGGCTGGCCAAGATTTCGACAACCCAACAAGCCCAAGTCACCCGTCACCACAACTACCTCCACGACCTCAATTTGCCGCGGGCGCATTGAACGTTCCTACTGGATCATCCAACCTGCCTCCCAGACCAAACAGCGTTGGACCTACGCCGAATGGGCCTCCTCAGCCGAATTTCTTTGCGCCGCCTCCTGCACAAGCTCAGCCAGGCCCCAGTGAGAATGGCAAGAAGCGTCACGGTCTGGGTGGTCTATTCCAAGGCGCGGGTCCTTATGCAGGACCAGCAGCAGCGAGTGTCAGTGGTTTCTTCAGCAGCCGGAAAGAAGAGGACAAGCGAAAGAAGGTCCATAAGAAGCGGAGCGTGCATTTCTAAGCATGGGCTGCGGTCAAATTTTGGCTTTGTACATCTGTATACTGCTGGTGTTTGTTTGTAGGGGTTATGTGTGCACTACAGGGAGGATATACCATAGATTCTTAGGAGCAGCTTTATTATGAATGAAATGATATCGTCTCAAATCTAGCTTGCATTTGACCGAGAACAGTGACTGAATATTGGGTTTCAGTATAACCCAAACGAGAACATGAATAAATGCAGTGCAGGCCTATCCGATCCTTGGTACCGTGTCTGCGACACATGTACACCTCATGTCGGACAACACCGTACGTTTCGCCTTAACGTCCAATGTCTGACAGTTATGTTGGGATAGATTTGCTGCGCAGCCGGATATGAGGCGAGGATAGGAGACCGAAAAAAATTGAAGTATAATTGTGTATTTTGCGTCGAATCGAGGTACTATAGTCGAAGGGGAGATCAAAGTCTGCATAAGAACATGTTCCTTGGGCTTGAAAGGACAGTTGACTTTTGATTGACGCCCAAGACTGTATCATAATCTGCTGGCCTCTTGTTAAGCTGTCGTTTAGTCGATATCATGGTTGTCTTTTAAAGAACCCCTCTTTGGGATCTTTGTTTCACCTCGAATAGGGTTCTGAACGGGACTTTCTTCGCTTTGGATAGGCTTCAGGCTGCACATTTTGATAGATATGGTGTTTCGGCGCTTGTGTGATACAGCTGGGCGTATAAATGCAAGGTCGCCGGAGAACATGATGACTTTTCGAGGAGTTACTCTCGTGTAAGATGGAATAGCGAGGCAATGCTAGCTTGGACAAGGAGAGATTATGATTGAGAAAGAAAAATTCATGGTTAAGGAGAAGAAAGGAACCGAGTTGAGTGGTTGTGGTCTGTCTATTGTCAGCTGCTTTTGGGTATGCTTCAATAGGATCTCAACACTTGGGCCATACACAACCGAGATAACGGCCGGGTGCCCTCTATAGACATATGGATAGTAACTAAACCGATCTAATTAATGTTAAAGCAGTCGCTTCTTGGATCTCTGATGATACCTGGGGTTGACCATGGCTCACTTGCTGGCACGATATGTCTATATCCAGATTCAACCAAGTCTTTTAACACATATGTGCTGTGTAACATGTATGAATGAGTACCGCCCGCGAGTTGCCGCTCTATTGCTTATAGGCCGCCTACTGTATCGTTCCACCCGCCCGGGACGCTTATACACTCGACGATAGTATCGGACATTCATATGATGTAGTTTCCTACCCTTCTATTTGATTAGGTACGGAAAGGAAGGTAACGCGCGCTTGAATGATTTGCATGGCAGGGATAAACCCTAATCGGTAAAGCCCCTGTCGATCATGGGCTCCATTCGGAAGTTTCAACAATTATGGCCTGAGTCTCTTGGACAAGGATCGCGTTTCTTCAGATCCTCTATTCCATAGACAATTAAACCCTACCAGAGCTTACACGCTAGATCCCTCAAACAAGCTGCGAGAAATATTCACCGAATTCTGAAGCAACGGAGCCGTTGTCCTTGGACATATCTGTCCAAGCGCGCATCCTTTTTAGGTGCACGTCACTACCAGTTTAGAGCAGATTACAAGGTACAATACAAGGGTCTTGTTCTAGGAAATCTGGACTGGGATCAATCCCGCTGTAGAACACGATCCTCCTGAGACTTTAATGACGGTGAGTAACCAGGATCTCGTCCCACATCAACAAGATGCGTGGGATGAGAAGGAGCCATTGCTTTATAAATAGAAGATCAACGCCGGCCCGCGTCCGCTGGTCGTGGGCTTTGGGAAGGCAGACTCTACAACATCAAGTAACAAGCTGCACATCTCACGATGCGCTTCTCGTCAGTCTCAACGGCTCTGCTGGGCCTTATCGGCTCAGTCAACGCCTTGGGGGGTATTACTCCTGATAGTAAACAGTTCCGGACGGTAGAACGCCATGGACTCTCCGTGTTTAAGCATGCCGCGACCGGTTCAATGCTCGAGTATAAGACCAACTCAGGAATCTGTGAGACCACGCCTGGTGTTGGTCAATACTCGGGATACTTGTCTGTCGGTGCGTACATCTCGTCTTCCAGGGACATTCATGTCACATACTAATAGTTAATATATAGGTAAAAATCATAGTATGTGGTTTTGGTTCTTCGAAGCCCGTCACAACCCCGAAAAGGCCCCCCTCGCCATCTGGCTCAACGGCGGCCCCGGATGCTCCTCCATGGTCGGCCTCTTCCAGGAACATGGACCATGCCACTTTGTCAACAATGATACCGAACCAAGTCTGAACCCTCACTCCTGGAACGAATATGCAAACATGCTCTACATCGACCAACCTATCGGCACCGGCTTCAGCGTCGGCACCGAAGACGTCAACTCGACAGTACAGGCGGCCCCTTATATCTGGAAGTTCATGCAGGTCTTTCTGGACCGTTTTCCAAAGTACAAGTCGCGCGAGTTTGGTCTCTTCACACAATCGTACGGTGGACATTACGGCCCCGAATTTGCCGACTACTTTCTCAAGCAGAATGATGGGATCGACAAGGGCGATATCGACGGCCACAAGATCGACATGGTTGCGCTGGGTATCAACAATGGTTGGATCGATCCTAAGCGACAGTTCAAGTCTTATGCGACGTATGCGAATCGCAATCCTTACAAGCAGATCCTCAACGATAAACTATTGGGTCGCTTCATCGACGCTTACGACGAGTACTGTTTGCCCGTTATCGAAAACTGCACCAAGCTCGAGGGCCAGGATGATGCATGCGCCGAGGCCGACGATGCGTGTAACACGCAGATGTACACCAACCTTGAGATCGCAGGGAGAACCGACTTTAACGTTTACGACGTGCGGATTGGCAAAGACGATGTTGATCCGCCAGAGACGTTCCTGGAATACATCACGCGGGCAGAGGTTATGGACGCGATTGGGGCGACGACGCGGTTTGCCGAGTGTAGTGATACCGTGTATGCAAACATGGCAAAGACGGGAGATGGTGAGTTATGCTGTCATCACACAATCGACAAGACAAGCTAATGAATACAGGTGCACGTTCGTATGTCGGGCCGCTGGCCGATATTGTGAAGCGTGGTATTAACACGGTTATCTGGGCCGGAGACACTGGTAAGTTTGCAATCTGCGGCACATACTTCAGAGTGAAAGCTAACTTGATAACCTTCCAGACTGGATCTGTAACTGGGAAGGTGTCCTCTGGGCTTCGTATGCGCTTGAGTGGCCAGGCCAGAAGAAGTTTGTGGCGGCACCATTCAACAACTACACAGTAAACGGCAAAGCCCATGGCCGATACAAGACCGTAGACAATTTGTCCTTTTTGAAGGTCTGGGAGGCCGGGCATTCTGTGGCGTATTATCGTGAGTCAACACCCCTAGGCTCTTAGAAGCATATCACTGACGTTGGAGTAGAACCCGAGGCTGCGCTGCAGGTGTTTAAGCAGGTGATGCAGAAGAAGCCCATCAAGTCGACTTGATGAGATTATAGTTGCACGAGAAACATGTTGCATTCAAGGCGTTTGGGTTAGACGATATCCTAAGAATCGCTTCAGGATGGTAATTCGTAATATGAAATCAGCATACGATTCCTCAGTATTCTCCAAGTTGGCTCGATTGTGTGTAACCAGACTGTGACCTATAACTGTATTGAGTGTCGACATTCTGCCTTGTTCTAATACATTCTTGTTTAGATGAAGTAAGGTATAAAAGAGCAAATCGTACGCCATTGTCCTGGACACAAATACTGACGAATATTCAAGATGCGTTCCAAACTCCCCGAGCTATGCTGTACCTTTGTTTTTAGCCTTGATCACTGTGCCTTGAACTTTTCAAGACGAAGATCGTTGATGACCATGTATCGACTGAGGGTGATCCAACCATAACGGAACCAAACCATCTGACTCTTGTGCGCTTGTGTCATGGCGCGCCAGGCAGTACCATATGCGTGACCGCCAACAAGCTGGTTCATGAAAACCAGGCCATCAGGATTTGGTTTGCCCTTGTTCTTGACACCAACCCACGAAAGTAGTGTAGGAAAGAAGTCCATAAAGGCGGCGTACTTGCGCACGATACCTACAGTGGTGAGAGTGTAGAGGTTGACGGGGCTTGGCCATTCCGACTCGGAGCCGAGGGCCTGGATGAAGGAGCGAGCGCCGAGATATAAAGAGATATGGTTAGGGTGAGACGAAACGCCGTGGCTGTCAAAGGTGATAAGGATGTCGATGTTGGCCGTGGGCTGCAGGTTATTCTTGCGCTCGTGACCGAAGTTGGGCGCAAAGGTGCTTCCTAGAAGACGTGCGATCAGGTTCTTATCCCACATTCTCGTCATTGAATCGGGGAATTCGGTCCTGTAAGATGGGAGACGATAAGTTAGCTTCACAAACAACAAGTATCTTGTTCCACCTCATTGAATTAGAGGCTCGAGGGTCAGTCAACATACGGGTTATCCACCACAAACACATCATCCTCGTCTTTCAGTCCCAGCGCCAAGCCGCTTTTGACCAGTTCCTGCTTGCGAACGTCTCCGAGTCCATCGGCGTTGCCTATAAAGCACCAAAAAGCAAAACCATCAGCCAAAATTGCTTCTAACCAATATGTGTAGTCGCATAATGCGATGGCAAAACTCGGATCGTTGTTGTCGGCTCGTACCTGTGCTCAGGCATAAAATCTTGACATGGTTTCCATTCTCAGGTCGCGTGAGGGCCAGGACGGTCGGAGAGAAGAACATGGCCTCGTCGTCGGGGTGCGCAATCAGAAGACAGATGCGCTTGTTCTTGATGGCTGGGAAGTGAGATTGGCCGACGCTGGCTGTGAGCATGTAGATGCTCGGAAGCACAACCGCGAGGCCTGCAAGAACGACTTGGTGAAATTCCATGATCGCGATCGGTTTATGTATAAGGTCGAGATGTTCGTTGCGACGGTGCCAACTCTAGGGTTGCGACTTTGGTCGTTCGTAGATGGATCGTTGCGGCGGCGCGGGGTCAGTGACAGCTGTGTCCAGAGCTTCCAAGCTGCAATTGAGCTGGAGATGGGGCTGATATAAATACCGAACTCTGCTGGACTCAAGAAGCCGACTCTGTTCAGATCATGAGCAAGTCGCAAAGAAGAGAGACTGAGACAAAAGTGGCACGAGACGAGTAAATAAAGAGGTGAAACCCGGGTCGCGACGGAGGGGGGAAAGCTCACGAGGGCACAAATGCCACCCGACCCTCATTAAGTTGACCCCTGGTATGCACCTAACGATTCACCGCCTTGCTAGTTGCCAGCTGCTAGCTGAGGTCCCGCTCGCCCTTACAAAAGGTTGCCTGCAGCGGAACAGGCGGGGAGGCCCTGATGCTATTGGATTATGGCCTGACACTCAGGGGTCTGTTAATAGAATAAGCTAAGCTTATCGGGGTAACCTTTGATGTTAGGTGTCTTTCAGCTAAACTCCAAACTTACAACTTTACTTTACAACTTTGAGCTTCACCACATCACCAAACCATCGAACGAACTCTCCCCCCCAAAAAATGGCCCGCCAACGCAAAGAAAAGTCCGCAAAGAACATCAAGCTCAAGCAGCCAGATCGCTCTGGCCCTAGCGAAGAAACTCTCGTCGACCTCGCTAAAGGCCGTGACCTTTTCGCAGAAGCGGATCGTCGACAACGCGAGCTCGACGGCGAAGAACCCATCTTATCGCCTGGTACAGAGCGTATCTTCGAGACGATATTATGGACTGTGGTTATTGCTATGCTTCACTTCACGTTTGATGTGCTCGTGCAGCAACAGTTTGCCATGGACATTGAGTGGCTTGTAGTCATCAGGCGGACTTTCACGGCCTGGCTCTGTAAGTTCAAAGGCGCCCTTAATTAAACTTTACTGACATGATTGGCTTCCATACAGTGTTCGTCGTCCTCTTCTACGTGCTTCATCCCCATTACTCCAGCAAATCTTTCCTTCCCTTCGTGCCCAAAGATTACCAGGAGCCAATTCGCCAAGCCATTTTCTTCGTCATGAGCACTTTGGCAGGCTGCTATCTCATACACATCAGCAATAGCTACGGATACATCGCTGTCATGCAACAAGCTCCTCCCATAGGTTGCTTGTGGGTCTGGGCTGTCGTCGAAATGAATATTCTTTGGGCCTTTCCAAGTCTATGCATTGCGGTCGCATACGCCTACAAGAACGGATACGGCTTCACATAAATACAACGTCTCATTACTTAGTTGTTTTCCTGGCTAGGTTTTCCTCCTCCGGCTCGACTGTCGTGGTGGAACCATCAATATCAAACATCTCGGTCGACACAGCGCTCTTGACTCCGAGATTTGTCAACGTCCCAGCCCGCGAGATTCCGGAGTGATCACGATGTGTTAATCGGCTCACAAGGTCTTCTAGACGGTGAATTCGATCCCCCTGGTTTTCGACCAAAGACTCAAGCTTACGTGAGCTCTCATCCATCTTCATTTCCCGCCACTTCGTCCTCGACTCCAGGTCCCGTAATCGAGATGAAATCATGCTCATCTGCATGAACTGCACTCTCGCCGTCAAACCTTCTCGCTGCCTTACGAGTTCCAATGCTTTTGTCCGGACTGGCAACCATGCCATGGCCACTGTGGTACGGCCACTCCAATTCCGTGGCAAAAGGGTCCATGTCTGGCCTTCATCGCCAATGCTTGCCTTGGCTTCCGTCTCAGCTACAAGGTCGAGCAAGCGCCGTTCCAGGTTCAGCAGGTCGTCCATGACAAAGGTATACATCTGGTACTCAGGCTGATATGCATGAAAACCGTCCTGCTGGGCATTGATGGCAGTTACGAGATCCGCCAGCCATGTGGACTCGGTCTTGTACCATGATAAGGACGTCTTGACGCGAAAATACTCATCATCACTGTTCCGTAGATACGTGAGACGAGCGTAGAATGCTGCAGCAATTGCGACGACAAAAGTCAAGATGCCGGCGATATTGGCACTTATTGAGAGCGGCGAGTCTCGCTGACCATCACCAGCATCCATTGGGTATCAATGGAGGGGCAGTGAGTTATATAACCGCTGAGGTGTTGATGCTGATTAGAAATAAATGATATTATAGATCTCATTCTGAGAAGTGACATCTTGATAATACATGGCACGAGCTGAGATTGAATAGAAACCAAGCCACGCCGAAAGCTGATACCCCTGTAAGGTGCTATAATCGATACACGTGATCTGGCACGTGATGACGCTCTTCACAGTGGTACAATAGTAGTGTTATACTCATATCAACATGCTAGTGTTGTTGAACTGTTCTAATTCCGTCTTGCCAATTGCTTGATGTGAAGTATTAAAACAAAAGCTTCGTGTCCTCTAATACTATTATTTTGAAATACGTGACTTGATTCCATATACCATACGCTATGTAATGTTTATTATCACTTCCTCTCAGTGCGTCATACTGGTCATCGCCATCTATATGTAAAATGCAAATGAACCCGCTCTACAATGCATTCGCCCCCTATTTCCTTCCTCTGCCAGGCCTTGTCGACTCGGCAAATGTAATGCCTCGACGCTCTGGCGGCACTCTCTCAGTGCCCTCATCATCGCTGTCATCGCCGCGGTTCGCACCACTGACACCCAAGGCGGCTTCTCTTCTTCGTCTCTCAGCAGGCGTCTCACCTGTCTCTTCCTCGAGACCCTCCTCTTCTTGGCTTGCAAGAACTGCCAGACGTCGCTTACGCTCAACAGCTGTCTCGCCCTGCTCTTCAGACGGCTTGGCTGCGCTCGATTTACCTGCGCGGCGGCTAGGAGATGTGGAGGGGCCGGCCGTTTCGTCCTCGAGGTTGCTGGGATTATGGTGCTCGGCGGCCTTGGCAGCCTTGACAGCCAGCTCAGGTGGAAGATCCTGCTTAGCAACCTTCTTGACAGCTTGCGAGGCAGACGACTGCTCCACAACCTCCCTTCTTGTTTTTGAATCCAACTTCTGCACTTCACGGATGAAGTCCTCCTTGGTCATACGCTGACCGACACCACCAATTGTGAAACGAATGGCTTTATCATCCGCAGCCAGGTTCTCCGCAATAGACTTTTTCCTAGCCTGCTCGTTTGCGGTGTTGCCTCCAAATCTACCTCCAAAGTTGGTCCAGCCATGCTTGGCAGGTGCATTCTCACCGGGGGTAGCGCTGGAGCCGGCTTCTGAATTCTCGCCCTTGGTTGTGGGTAGTTCGTAAGTCTTGACAACTTCACCGTCCTCATCTTCGACAATGATCTATGTTTTGTTAGTTCCTTA
Source organism: Fusarium sarcochroum (assembly GCA_013266185.1). Classification (NCBI taxonomy): domain Eukaryota; kingdom Fungi; phylum Ascomycota; class Sordariomycetes; order Hypocreales; family Nectriaceae; genus Fusarium; species Fusarium sarcochroum. Next base: position 17,708 of record JABEXW010000551.1, on the reverse strand, counting down.
CATTCTTCGTGCATATCAGGATTTATACATACTGTGTTTCCAAATTGGTAGGCTCTGGCAGGCTCGTGTTTCCGTTCCTTGCCCTTCTCCTTACGCTTCTCCATTTCAAAGTTGTAGACCTCGCCCACCTTCTTCTTGAAACCGGAGACAGTCCACAACTTATCGTGACCTGGCTTGACAGCCGTAATGGGCACGTGATTCTCATCCTGTTGGTGCGAGTCGGGTGCGGGCTCAACGTCAAGCACATCGCCTTCCTGGTTCTCGAACACCAAGTCATGGCCCTCTTCATAAACGTTAACAGGCTTGGGGGGGGTTTCCTGGCCACTGCTACCAGCAGGGCTCTTGTCAGCCTCTTCGATCTTCTCAGGGTCCTTCTCCTTGGAGCTGTCGTCAGCAGCAAGGGTCGATTCGGTGTTGTCTTGTGATGGAAACTCCTCTTGCTCATCTTGTTCGGTAGGGGACATGGGAGTAGAAGACTGGCGCTGGGGGAAGATTGCAGACTGAGTGATGGGACCTCCGGGACCAAGACTGTCGTCAAAGTTCTTGTGCTTGCGCCTTCGTGACACAACAGAAGACGAGCGGCTTCCGCCAGCCTGGTCTCGCTGTCTGCGCAAGAGATGACTGTAAGGACCATTAGAAGGTACCGCGGCATCGGGAGGGAATTGAGGTCCCTTCTCTTCGTCGACCGATGCCTCTGAAAAGGACCTTGCCTGAGATCTGGATTGGGATGTGATTCGGGGTAGTCGGTTCATCCAAGATGGGCCGTCTTCGGGGGCAGCCGTGTACGACATGGTCAAACTCAAAGTGTTGATGCGTTTTCCGAGGGTGAAGACGGCGATAGAGGATCCATGAACAAGAATCGACGTGACCACCATAAAGCAGACTATAGGCCACACAAGGTAAATGAGCTCATAATGTTCAGTATCTTCGGGTGGCAGTTCTGCTAGGGGCACTGGCTCGCCATGCTCCAGTTCAGCTCGTGCCAAGATGGCAACGAAGATGGCACCGACACCAATGGGGCCAAAATGACCAGCGAAAAGTGCTTCGCGCCATGTTTTGACATCCGGTATGAACGGTTTCAGAGCCAGCATGATGGGAATTCGGCGGAAGAAGAGGACAAAAATAGCAATGACCACAAGGCGCCAGGCCGCCATGCCAAAGACGCCGTTGTTGAACTGCTCCCACGGGATGATAGTTCCAAAGTAGACGAAGTAAGTCAAGTTAAGCAAAAGATCGATAACGTTGGAAACGTGAGACTCCTCAGTCTTTTCGCCAAACCAACCGTCGTTGGAGAAACCCACTCCGGCTGCGAAACCGACCAGCAAGTCGTCCATGCCCAAGATACTACCAGAGCCGGCGCACCAGAGCGCAACAACGAAGTAGAAGACCAGGAAACTCTCTCGGTCGATGATGTCATGCTTCTCTGCAAGCTTGATACCGTGACGGGCAATGTAACCAACGACAAAGCCATAAATAGCGCCAAAGATACACTCGTACAGGAGGACATACACAACGAAGTGGAAGCTCACATCCTCGGCATCTCGCTTGTACTGAATCAAATAGAGAGACAGGTAGATGAAGGGAAAAGCCATGCCATCGTTGCAGCCAGACTCGGCAGACAACAAATCTCGAAGATGTTTGGGGACACGCTTGGCAAACTTGCCCTTTCCGACGACGGACGAGGCCAGAACGGGATCAGTAGCAGTAACACAGGCAGCTACGACAAGACTGTCAAGCCAATCCAGCGGCGGAATCATCCAGAATATGAACAAACTAACAATGAGCCAGCCGAAAGTCATAACCGGGACCAGGAGAAAGACGACGGACTTCCAATGGCGTTCCATGTAGAATTTGGGCAATTCGACACCGACAGCGAAACATTGGACGACAAGAACGATTCGGGAGAACTCGACGGTGACGATATCGGTAGAGCCCCATTCCTGGGGGTTGATCAGATCGGCCGCATGGGGACCGAATATGACACCACAGAGAGTAGCAACTGTAGCTTCACCAATGTACATGCGCTCCTTGATAACAGAGGAGCAGAGCATGAAGAGGGAGGTGAAGCCGCCGAGGATAATGTACACCAAGTGCGGCTTGGTGATGTCAAGGTGACTCCACGCCATTTTGAATAGTGCTGTTCTGGTTTCGTATAAGTATACAAGAACTGGCTCGTTCGGTTGGCCTTATCGGCTCTCGAATTCGGAGGGTTCGCGATCTCGGAGCCAAGTATAGCAACTTTATCGCGACGGGCGGAAATCGGCGGCGGCGCCGCGGTCAATTGTTGTTGTGTCTCGTCTCGAATGAAAGGGCGGCATCCGCAGACTCATGTAAAAAGGAGCGACGAAGAGGAATAGGTAAAGGACCGTGTAAATGGGCAAAGGCGGTCCGGTCCAGTGGTGGTTGGAAGAGGAAGAAAATCTCAACCAAGTCAATAGATCAAGAGCGAACCGTTTGATCCCCGTCAACGGGCGTTCAAAAATGGCACAGGCCTGGAGCAGTGTCGTCACAGGGCAAGCGCCTCTTAAACCGGGATAGTGCGACGCCACAAGGGTCTTGGCAAAGTGAGACCGTGATACAAGACTCTGATGTTCTCACCAGAGAGAACCTCTTGCACAGAAGAGACAATTGTAAAGATGACGAAAAAAAGAACGAAATCAGAAAGCCATGCGGTAAATTATAAGGTTGTTTTAACCTCATCGGCTGGAGATTTGTGTCTCCGGAGGGGGCGTCTTCTAGCGCAAAGTCGAGGCTCGAGCGATGAATCGTCAACCAAACTATTTCTTTGCCCACACACATCTCACGACAGGGCAGGGAAGGGAACCTTGCAGCAAGGGGCCCCAGTCATCGAGTGCCGCCAAGAGCCTCTCAGTGGGGGCACCGCGGGGCCATTTGATGCGCCGCTGCTTTTATCCAGAGATGCCGTCGCGTCTACGACACCCAAGCCGGAGAAAACGGCAAAAGACCAAGACTTCGATATGAGAATCGAGGCTTCATTCGGTCTATCTGCCTTGTGTATTCAAGCTTCGAAAGAATCAATCTTATCATGCATCTCGATCGAGTATGAAACGGTGAAGTCTGGATTTAACCACAACGGTCTCGCACCAACGGCCCAGATCAGTCTGTCTCGATCATTTTAACCACAACAAGCCTTGTCTTACTCGTCAGCTCCTCATTTGTTACATGCGTCTCCCTTGTTAGTCGCCCAGGCTTTATTTCCAGTACCCGGTAGATTTGGTTCCACTTGACGCCTCAAAATCTCTAGGCTATACGCAGTACTATTATACGCTCGTCCACATACACATGCTTGGCTTATATCAAATTTCAATAAAAAGCAAAGAGTAATGTAGGAGCCTGACGACGCCCAACCACTCACAAAAGTAAATAAGGCAGATTAACAACATCAAAAGGTTATGCGGCTATCCGTCGAATGCTGTCTAGAATACACGGATGGCTGCCGGAGATGATTAAAGCAGCCCCAACAAACCCCGGCACTTCCGTTCAGGGAACATGACCTTGTCCTTCGGCCGCCGATACGAATTAACATTTTCCCTCCGGAGTAAACAAGAATTGCGGGCGACGATATGACCACCTGAAGATCCTGCAGCCAATACCAGTATTGCTTGGCACTATCTCATTACCTCAATGACGACTTTCCTGCGCTAAGCTCGGCTCTATTATCCCTTCATCTCGAGTCATTCATCCTGCTTCTCTCGAAAACAGCTCAAGATAGACTGATCCGCGAGATCATCCATCACCATTCTTTCAGCACGATGCACACTCACGTCAAGCTGCATCGTGACGGGCTGTCCGAAACCCCACAAGACGACCATTTACCGCTTCTTATCGCAGATGGTGGCCGGAAGACCACCTCCAGAACTGCGCATTGATTTATTTAGCTACTTGGAAACCTAGCGCTGCCTCCCCGGCTCTTGTTTCCTCTCTTGATTTGTGCGTCTGTTCCACTAAAAGTTGGTGACCCCCAAGTTTTGGTGGTTTTCGCACATGGCTTGGGGTCTGTCAAATCAAGGTTATTTTTTCAGCCCCAACGGCCATAACCTTAGACAACCTTATTTACCTTGTTCAGCTGCCAGATCGATTCTGTGAGCTAATTGATTGTCATTCAAAAAGCCTAGGCTGCCAGTGGTTGATAGACGCGACGCCAGCAGCGTTCCAGTAGAGCTACCATGAGACCCGTTGTTTAGCTCGTTTGTCGCAAGTCCTTCTACTATCTGCAAAGGCATTGCGGCATTTTAAATAACTTGGAATTGATACTGAGGCTCGGAAGTGAAGCCATTTGAGGTTGGCCTTGAAAATGGAGACTGACGTCAACCAGAATCGTAGAATGCTACCAAGTGACTACTTCAGCTTATCTTATTCCAGCAAAGATCTGGACGCTTCCACTTGTGGTTTTAGCCTTTTCTGAACCTGCAACACCCATGAGAGATTAATACACCGCCCATACTCAAAAACGGGTTTGCAAGTTCTTTGTGTCACGTTGGAAGGCATCACGTCTCATCCGTGACTTCTTACACATTGTGAAAGGCGGCTCAATCCTACAATCAATCCCAATTGAGGTTGCATTTCGATGTCTTGGACATCTCTTGGAGATCTGACGAACCCTGACTTTTGGTGCAGCCAAGATGCCTAGAGATGCACCCCGGGTTCGCCAGATACTGGGCGCCAAGGGCCAAGCTCTCGAGTTGAGCTGCCAAGATGCAAAACTGCACCAGGTGGTGCAAATGGCAAAAACATGATTCCGTGATGGCTTCATCTTGATGTGATCATGAGAAAGAGCTTACCTGGTGGTTGAAGCCTTCGGGCGCAAGGTGCAAGCCATGTACAACCGAGAAATGCGCAGTGATGCAAATACATTGCAATGTTAACCGTGTCATAGAAAGCTGGTAGGAAAGATCACCATTTTAACACAGACAAGCATTAATTTTACAAGTAGCAAAGAAGTTCATGTGAAATGTTGTTCTAATGGGTATTCTTGTATTTTCTTTGTCTTGGGCAATGCATAACGCCAATGAGTTCTATCTCACGATAATTGTACTGCAATTTACCTTCCCTTGATCCAAACCATACAATCTCCCTACACTCCTCCGATTGTGATGGATTGCATTGGCCTAACCGAAAGCTTCTAGTTGAGAACCATATACAGAAGTGAGCTCATAGCAAATGATGCGCACATGAATCTAAGGCTAGGGGCATGTATAGCGCCAGCCGCTGTTGTAGGTGTAGGGCTTGATGCCTCGCTGCTGGATGATGCAGTATGGCTAGGCGATTTCGCCCTTGTCACCGAGGTTGTCATCTCGCTGGGAGGAGCAGGCAACGATCCAGTCGGCTGGTCTGTGTCGATTGCAAGAATGGTGCTCTTGGTCGCAAGATCCTCGTTCACAGAAGATAGAGGCGGTCCATCCAAGCGACCCTTTGAATCCTCGTCCGTACTAGAGTGTGAAGTCTCGATCATGACATTGTCTCTGACCTTGGTAGCAGCCTCCGAAGTAACTGTCGCGGCGGGCGCTTGGGTCTCGGGCTTGGACGCTTGTTCGGGCTTGGTCTGGGCCTCGTCCATGTCTCGGCAGAGGACGGCGACCAGGTTGCCCTTCTGACCACGGCTTAGAAGTGATTCCGCGTCCGTCTCAACATCGCTGCAGGATGATTGAATGAAGCCTTGAGCTTGTGAAACCGAATCCTTGCAAGAGGCACTGCATGCCTTGCCTCCTGTGAAGTCGCTAGGTGTGCAGTCGGAGAGGGGAGTGTCGTAGGCTTGAACGCAGCTGTCTGGAAACGACTTTTCACTGACAGACTCAAAGTCGGACAGCTTAAGAGATGATGCTGATGCGTAGCCAGCCATGAAGAGGAAAGACAGCTGAAGCCATCGTCTTGTGGATTGTCCAGTCATTGTGATGTGCGTAGAATGATGTGGTAAAGGTTGGTATTCGAAGGAATGATTCAACAATGAAGATATCGAGAGTCCAGGCTCGATTATATGGGCTTAAGATTGATCGTGGCTTGGTAAATCCTACCAGCACTGATATCTTTCGATTAATAAAATGGCAACTTGGTTGAAACACGCTAGGATGCTGACAACCACGCTGACGAGACCAAAACGCTAGAATTTCGGTTTCGAATGCTGATTTGGAAGTTGAGAGTAGATAGAGATGTTTATGCGTTTTGTTTTAGTGAAACTGTCCTTGGGTAGATCGTTTCAGTGAGGATATTCGGATTGACGTGTTTCGGTGGGTATCGGAAGATTATGAAATAGACGTGTTGTTTGTAAATGACCAGCAAGTTTCAAAAGACCCTCAAAATCGAAGGAATTTGATCGGCGTCTCGTGTTCAAAGTAGTTTGATGACGGTTTTATTTTGTGACAATGTAGGAATGGGAAATGAGAGTCTCGTAGGTGATGATGAAAAGTTCGATAACGTGGAGTGTCGCGATAGATGCACCCCAATCAAGTTACTGGAGATGATATGATGCCAGTGACGATGATGGATCCAGAAATAGAGGAATGTGAGCTTTAACAGATAAATGTACTAATAAAAGAGAGTGGAAGTATTGTCTTGATAGGCTCAAGTATGTAAGGCGAGGGAGCACAGCTTTCCTTGCCGGGTGGGTTTCACAACTGAAACGAATGATGAGAATGTTTGCGTGTCTGAAATGGGAAACAAAGGATAAGAGAAGGAACTAAACGATGGGAATGCACAATTCTTAAAATCGATGAAAGAAATATGGGAATAGTATGGGGAAAGGCTGAGAAGTGAGGACGGACGGACGATCAGGGATAACTTCAGGCGGAAGGGGAAGGGACTTCACAAAACGGGACATTATGTGCACATCACTAGCTCGCGAGGGACCTTTGGGGTTGAGACTCGTCCATTTAGGGGCCACCAAGGCGGCGCATCACAATTCGAATGCACTGACATGTCGTGAGAAAAGGGCCAAGCCTCCGCTGCTCCATTGGTGCTCCGCAATGATCATCAGGGGCTAGAGGATGTTTTCTTCCATCCTGACGTCACACCAATCAATCAACCCCTCGGATGCTGCTTCAGATCTGCTGGTGTGGTGTTGGTGCAGTTTTGTTTTGACCAGGCTGTTGTTTGGTTGGTCTTGTGTTTGCTCTTGAAACGACAACACGACAGAGATTCGTCCTACAATAGAAACTTGTCTTGACAATTACGTGTTTGCCTTCGTATTCTTCTACGCACAGCCGCCTCGAGATTGACTTCGGGCCGGGCTTTCGTGTGGAAAAAGTCAGAGAGAGGGTTCACACGTCAGACTTGTTTCAGACCGTTTGTTTCAGCATTTCGCATTTCGACGACTACGACCTAACGCACAGAGTCACGAGCAAATCAGACTCCGACAAGCGGGGGCGCCAAGAAGGTGAGAAAACTGTCCCGAGTCAGAATAGGTCCCTGCTCGGATCCGGGATTCGAATAACTTTTTCTCTTTGAAGATGAATGATGCTGATTTGAAGGAAGATGAGGTCAAAGGGCAGGATGTTAACCTATTGGCTCAATTACCGTATTTCGTCCCAAGACCCTGAACCCTTGTCATTCCCCTCCCTGCAGGATGATTTGCCCCAGAAATTGCCCATCTTTTGGCGGACCGTAAAGTGGAAATGCCGTCCAGGGAAGAAAAAAAGGGAAAAGTACTAAGCGAGGTAGCCGTAAACTTTCCGAAGAAGCAAAAGGTCTTGAAGGATTACAGCTGACACAATCCACGAAACAGAAACACAACCAACGGCAAAGCGCATAAAAAGGACATGCTGGCCGAGCAGTTCTACACGAGACAATCATCGTTCGAGCGTTGTGCTTTGTTTCGTTCTGATTTCATCCCTAATATCACAACGCGCTCGGCACTCGTATGCGGTGATCAACAGTTTCGATCGACTCTGTCTAACCCGTTTTGTAGTTAGACAATGGGAAGATCCACAGGTCTATTCCGCCACTGGAACGACCCTTTGGTTTGAAGTCACTCATTTGGGTAATTGCTTGACACATCAGGCAACGCTCTCTTTACCATACCTCGGCAGACAAAGGGGAAACATGTCCTGCGTGTTCCAAAGGGTCATTTCAATGTCTGATCCAAGATGGAGCTTTTCCACAGCGTCGTCATAACATGGAAAATTGTCAAGGTAGCGCCCAGAATGCATTACCTCAGCCAAGTCGTTTAAAGTTTTATTGACTATTTGCATGTGCAAGGCTGAAACGTAGTAAAATGAGCGCTTTGATAAGCCTAACATTACGGGGTAGACGAAATATATGATGGCTTCATCTCAATGGATCTCGGGGAGTAGTGCTTATATACCTCATCATTGTGATATAATGGCCAATCCGCTAATGTCATTCTGTGCTGCTGCAATTGCCTGAGCCCGATTGTCTCTAATAAAAGCGACCAGTTATGTGTGAAACTACAAGCTCTTAGGGAGGTAGCATTGCCTGCTTCACGTGTGAAATCTAGCCAATTGAATCATTTCCTATAATCCCATAATCGACTTTTCGCCTTCATCTAGAGTCTAGACCTAGCGCTATTGGTTTGCCCTGCAAGCCACTGGCCCCCAAGGTTCCTCAGCCCCCTCAGTATCGCCATCAGAGGATAGCTATGCGGCGCTAGTGTAGGACGATGGCTGGTGCCTCGTCGCTTGGATTTTGCCTCATAAGGTGGCCTTGTCGCATTTTTGCCCGCTTCGCGTCTCCTGTTGAAGCGGCGTGATTGCTGCTACTGTATCATTTGAGATGGCGGCCTTTCACAGGGAACCGACCGACTCAATGCCGGCTACGTTTGGGACGATACGACGCAAGCCAGTGGGATCGACGCAGTATCAGCAAGGTTCGTCCTGGGGTTCAATGACGAGGCTGAGCTCACTGATCAACCGCTGACAATCTCGCTTCAGCGCAGCAAGAAGACGAGGATGATCTGGATTACTTACATCATCCGCTCGACGGTTTTATTGGAGGATCCACCAACTCGAGCCAGCCCCCAAATCCAATCTCACGACGTGGAAACCATCACTATAATCTCCTCAACGAGACCCAAGACATCGGGTCCGAAGTGCCACCTCCAGTGTCTCCGCTACGAACCAGTGAAGAGCAACATGACCTCTCTGCAACATGGTCGGACACATCTTTGACGACGCAGCATTGGCCGGTTACGGATCCCAAGTACAACAATCCGATAGTAGAATATTCAAGCCAGTATCCTCCGTCACAATGGCAAGATGGTGCCACGAAACGACACATGTGGGCGCCTTTCTGGCTGTCCAAGACCGTGCTGGTCGCCTTTGCTCTCACCTTTATATGTATGATGTTGGCGACCGGTCTGCTGTATCACTTCTCTGTGGAAAATGATGGCATCAGCACTGAGAAGGAGACTCGACACTATGCTTGGAAATATGGCCCAACCGCTTGTAGGCTTCCCGTGAGACTGCTCTTGCATACCATCATCTAACTTGAGGTAGTGCTTGTCATTGTCGGCGCTCTATGGAGGCAGGTCGATCACCACAACAAGATGCTGGCGCCTTGGAAGGAATTGCAAAAAGGTCCGGCGCCTGTCGACAAGTCCCTGCTTCTCGACTACGTATCGCCTATTCTGCCAACCGCCCTCTGGCAAGCCATCAAGAACCGTCACTGGTTTGTTGTCGCATCAACTACGGGCCATTTGCTGATACTCGGCACGGTATGATAATGCCTTTGCTTCATCGCCATTGCAAGACCACAACTAACAGACTCTAGACTATCTTCTCAACTGGCTTGCTGATCCTCGAAGCGACTGAGATTTCCAGGAAGAGCGGCGATTTTAACTTGAAGGGCGAGTTCCAGATGAAGGACCCCAGCGACAATGCCACTGCATTCAAAGTTGGCCCAGCAGCTGCCCAGCTATACTATGGTATCAATTTTCAAGACCTTAATTATCCAGCCGGCACGTCCGAGGATATCATCGTACCCGAGCTCCAGCTCCCTGACAAGTTTTCCGATCATCTCAACTACACCCTCACAACGGATGGTATCCAGGTCGATCTTGACTGCGAGATCTTGCCCATCACTAATGGAACCAAGGCCAGCATGCCATGGAGGAGCATCCTTGGCTCTTTCATCGTCGCTAATATCAGCACACCTGACTGCGATATCAAAGGTGTTACAATAGGTGTTGGGCCTGACCATTACTACTATCACCAGAAGAACGCGACACAAAACTACCAAGGCCTATTCAATGTCTATCCTTGCAATGTCGATTGGAACTATGCTACTCAATACCTCCGGCAGAACGACACCGAGACTGAAAAAATGCTCTCCAACGTCTATGCCGACCAACGTGTGGTAATGTCTGTCGCTGATCTACGGATTTCACCATACAATGCCTCGATGAGTGGGCCGCAATACTTTTATGTCAAAGAGGTCAAAGTTGCTCTTTGCAAACCGTCTTACAACCTGCAAAAGTTTGATGTGCAGAGCTCGAGCGTCCTTAATGGATCTGCTCAAGCAGTCATGTCAGCTGGGGCGACGTCACGCAAGAAGGTCTTGTCGGGGTGGCCGAATGGTGCCCTTGCCAAGGGTGTCTACAGCTCCTCGGGGTCCTTGTATCTTGGAACAGGTGGCCAAGACTACGCTCTATCGCAAGTAGTGCCAACATTCTTCCAGCTCATGAGTATGAAAAATGGCAACACTTCAGTTGGCGCGTTCCTGGACGAGGATTTGCTTATCAAGACAGGCAAAGCTGTTTTCAAGGGCATTGGTACGCAGCTAATGAGGCAAATCACACTTCAACCAACGAACAAGAAAGTTGAGGGGCAAATTACCTATGTCGAAGATCGATTGCATGTTAAAGCACTGTCGACGGGATTCATGTGTGCTTTTCTTGGGCTTCTGGCTTTACTGTCGGTTGGTATGATATTCATCCGGCCTCAAAACATTATTCCCCATGAGCCTGGGTCAATTGCCACAACGGCTACCGTGCTTGCAGCAAGTCATTTACTACGCAGCACCTTGGCGAACATGGGTTCACTGCGTCGTAGCCAGATCCGCACTCGATTGGAAGGATTGGGCTTCCGAAGTACAGTCGTTCCTGGACCCCGGTTAGCTTTCGTTGTTGAGCCTATCGCTCAGAGCAAGGAGCAGATCTCAACGAAGCCAGCAAATGCAGAAGCACTGACGGTGTCGTGGTGGTGGCCGGTAGCAGGAACAGGATGGTTCTTATGCCTTGCCATCATCTTACCCCTGATCATCATCGCTGTCCTAGAGGTTGTTCAGCATCTCTCGGATGTCAATTCTGGATTCGTTGCTATCGGTCCATCAGACTCGATTGTGCTCGCGACTTATATTCCAGCTGCAGCTGTTCTTGGAATAGCTAGTATGTACTCTGCCATCGAGTTCATGCTCGCAGTATTTGCCCCATATCAATCTCTCAAACAAGGCCAATCCACCGCTCAGAGATCTCTCAATCTGAACATGATCGGGAAACTTTTGCCCCATGCCGCTTTCAAGTCGCTCAAGAGTCGGCATTTCGCCCTTCTTGTCGCCTTGCTTGCCAACTTCATTGGAAGCTTTCTCACGATTGTTGTTTCTGGCTTATACAGTGCTGGTGAAATTCCCCAAACTCGGGACGTGATGATTCAGCAAGCCGATTCATTTGACCTCGAGCGCGTGGATCTCTCACTGGACGACAACCAAGCGGCTGCAATCGACAGTCTCATTGAATACCTCGATCTGGATTATCCACAATGGACTCACAGCGGGCTAGTATATAACCACTTCAACTCACCTGATGTGAAGTTCAAAAACGCCAGCGCTGAAGCACCGTTAAACATCAACGTCCCTGCCATACGTCCCAAGTTGAACTGCACATCAGTTACCGAGGAGAAGCGAATAACCAAAGTCATTGACGATCAAGATGGATCTTTTATGGCGAGTCTTCCTGGTGGAAACGGTATCGTCTCTGCTGTCCCGGGCTACATGCTCGTCGGTCTCAACACGACCCTAGATTTTGCAAAGTGGTGCGCCACACCGCCGACTGAAAATGCCACTGAAGGCTGGTGGATGCAGTACTTTTACGTACCCTACGACATGGTCCCAGCATATGTTGGCAAAGCGTCAATGATGCAATGGCAAGACGGAACCATATTTGCTGATGGAGCCGTCGATACTAATCCTACTTCCGGCTCAGGATATGGTGCCAGCGGATTGGCGACCGGCGGCAATGGCTGCCCAACATTTGCTCTTACTCTCGGAACACTTGGTGCGACAGGCCTTGAGACTATCGGTAACGTCTCTCGATGGCAGTTCGCGTATGATCTTGGAACCGTCATGTGTTACCAGAATCTAGAGCAAGTAGACACCAATCTAACCTGGAGTGTGCCTGGTTTTGAGTTTACAAGCCCAGGGAAGCCCAAGGCTGATGAGTCGACGGCGACTTTGCTGAAGAACGAGGCAGGCAGCGAGAGATTCGAATTCGCCATCAACGCATGGTTGCAGGGTTTGAGCGATTCCGTCTACAACAGAACAGTCCCAGGCCCGAACAACACAGATGCAGCTGTCAACTATGTCGATAACTTCATCAAGGCGCTCGTGTACAGCAAAAGCGGACGACCACTCGAAGACCTTATTGGGAAGATGAACGAGAAGAATCTTTCGGAGGCTGCCAACGATCTATACAAGGTCTACATGCCACAGGCAATTTCTCTCAATATGCGCACCAACTCTACCAAAGATAACTCTCGTCTTCCTTCCTACACCGGAACCCTGACAACGTCAGGACATTCACGTCTCAGACAGAATAAGGGCACTAAGATTGCTCTCCAGGCTATGTTGGCTACCATGGCAGCCTGCGCCATCGCGACAACATTGCTCATGCGAGTTCGAGATGTGCTGCCACATAACCCATGCTCCATCGCTGGAACGGCAACACTAATTGCGGGAAGCGAGATATCTACACCTCAGTTTGTTCCTCCTGGTGCTGAGTGGCGGAACGATCGAGAGCTGCGTCAAGTGGGAGTGTTTGAGAATAATGTGTACACACTGAAGTGGTGGGATACGTCTGATGGGGCTGCACCAGGAAGACAGAGATACGGAGTTGATGTAGATCGGGCTGTTGGATGAGAACACACTGGGCGCTTGTATGTATACATGGGTTGATTCGGAGTTTGCTCTGTGGAAATACCCGGCTCTGTTATGGGCCTTATGAGAACACGAAGTCAGCGATGTGAATCATTAATCTAATGAATTAATAGTCTTGAAATGCGATGTGCTTATTGTCGCTTTTGCTTGGGCAATTGAAGATTACCTAGTGTGAGGCAATGGAACGTCAGTTACTAATCGTGAATCTACGGGTGAACGCAGCAAGATAAACATCACGGGAACTTGGCACGCAATTGTGTGGATAATGACACCATGCTGGTAACATATCAAAGAGGTGGCATCTTCAGCCCCCAGGTTGGAACCCAAATCTGTTTTCTCATTTCATCTCTTACAAGGAGAAGGCAACTAAGTGCAACACTGTCAGTTGACCAACGACACATTTAATAAAATGTGAATATGCGCCTCTTACCCTGCAACTGAGTGAGAGCTTGCTATCGATTGTTAAGAGTATAAGCAGATTTCTGGAGTCTGATCGTCATCAAATACCACCATTGGATCGATAGCTCAGTGGTAGAGCGTGGGATTGCAGATCCTAAGGTCGCGTGTTCGAACCACGCTCGGTCCTTTGCTTTTGCCGACACTCACCAAGTGTGTCGTGTCCTTTTTGAGCTTCAACGCCACGTCAACGCCCAAGACATAGACTCAAACAACCACTCGTTAATCACAAGCAAATGAGGGATCGATAGCTCAGCGGTAGAGCGTGGGATTGCAGATCCTAAGGTCGCGTGTTCGATCCACGCTCGGTCCTCTCTTTTTGCGGTTTGAACATATTTATTCGTATCCATTGTCTTGGCTGCTTGTTCGGCTTTGAAGGTACATGTTGACGCACCCAGACCTTGAGTCTGGTTTAGCTGTGTGGTCAAGGGTAACGCAAACCAGACGTTGATGCACAACTACCCAAAGTTTTAAACACTCTTTGGGTTCTCTCTTTTGCTAAATTCGACTCAATTCACATACAGAAAATCTTTGTGAATTCATTTCTGCTAAAACAAAGAACAGGCTTCAACGCATTGCTGCAGCTGAGTTCTCACACAGGCCACAGAAGGTTCAAAATAGATAGACTTTATTATCTGGTTCTTGTGTGATAGTCTCGTGTATTGTATTTCATCAAATCTTCATTCACTATGGAATAGCCCACAAATGCTCCTCTCTATAGCTTACAAGATGTTGAGAAGATCGCTTGCAATGTAATTGATATTCACATGGAAGTTCTCTGGACCGCACTGCCATAATTGTTAGCCGAGATTCGGTTTATTTCAGCAAACCCAAAGACATACCTGAAGATAAAGAACACCGTCTTCGATGACAGTCTCGTTATAGGACCTCTTTGTCTTGTCCACAACGCGGAAGTGAACAGCACGCTTCTCTAGCTCTTCAAGAAGCCCCTCTTGAAGCATGTCATCCTTGTCGAACTTGTCGTACTCAAGCTGCGAGTTCAAAGCCTCAAAGTAGGAAAAATGGGCCCTTCCAAAGTTTGCCTCCCAACCACTGTCAGCGTTGCCTTTGCTCTTAAGCTTTTCGTAGTTTGCCTCAAAGTTGGGAACAATGGCAATTTCTTGTCCGAGGATCTTGTTCAGCTTCTCTTGGACTTGGGCGATGTTGGGATCATAATCATTTCTGATGGAGGCTCTCGCGACATAGCTCATGGATCTGCCAGCTGAAGGACCCTCGTTGAGAGCTTTGGTGAGTTTACTGCTCTCAGCAGCATAGCTCGCGTTGCTGCCAAGATTTCCTTCGTTGAAGAGGACGACGAGCTCGCCTTGAGGAGAGACCTTGACTCCACTGTATGACACCGTGTTCGTCTCATCAAAGTCAATAGTCAGAACATGAACGGAACAGATCTCGTTGATCTCTTCCTTGGCACCATCTCCATTCTGGTCAATGAAGTATTTCAACTGGTAATCAACACCTTCGACATAGCTGGATGGTAAATAAAGCGGTTAGTGAACGGTCCATTTGAAATTTGACTTCCAGATAAATAAAGCAGGATCTTGGAATCGTTTAGGTGAAGCTAAATGCGGAAAAACAAACCCGACAATAAGATCACCAAGGGAGGTTGCGCCCCAAGAACCCTCTTCAGCATAAGGGTAAAGAGCCTTGGGATCAACGTTGATAGTCCAGGGTTGGCCGAGTAAGTCTGATAGCTTCTTTTCACGTTCTTCCTTTGTGTTCTCCCAACTGTCTCGGACTAGATAAGTATAAGAATTAGTGACTTTATGTAGATTGATCGATATTGATCCAACATACTGTTCTTGCGGACAGCAAGAGGAAGCTTTTCAACGGGAGCACGTCGAGCCATGATGTATAATAGGGTTATATCCACCGAACGATCCAAAAAGCAATGTATCTTGGATATGTCTTGGAGAAAAAGTTGGAGTGCTTAGAAAAACCAATACCATAGTGCGAGAAACTGGCTTTTATGGGCTAGGTTTGGCTTTTGAGCCCCTGAGGGAATGCCATGGCCTGGTCAGCAGCTTTCTAACTGGCAACTGACAGACTGGCGTTGTCTGAGCCTAGACTGCCTATAGCGACATTCGTAACGCCGGAAAACGCCAATGATTGCCATGGGAGATTTTCCGACCCCGTGTTCAAGTTCAAGCCAGGCCATGGCCAATAGCAAGTGTGAGACTAAACAAGAAAACATGCATCCTATCGAGTTGTCCAAGTTACATACAGCCACTGGCGTTGAGCTAACTGCAAGGTAAACCCGCCCAACAAGCCTATAAGCCGCTCAAGTTTAGCGCCCAGTCTTAGTTTCGGTTGTCCTATTGGAGTAGAGAGAGGAATCCATGTTGACAAGGAGACTAGGCGAATGCCTGATAATCTGCCTCGATAACGCCACAACGCCCAGCTGAAAACATAGCGCAAATTAGCGTGGAATTCTAAAGGTGATTCTGAGCGGCGTGAAGCCGCAGACTCTTGGCGTGGCAGCAGCTCACAACGCCGCATTCAGGGGTTCAGTCTAGTTGGTAAAGAGCTGTCAGTGTACAAGTATGGCTACTCCATCTGCTAATCCTCTTGTTGGCATCCTCACGCATCGCAGCGCAAATCCTTCATAGGCTTACGATATCTCGACAATGTCAATGTCAGTGTGAGTCGACTTCCCTTGTATTTCTATGCGGCTGCTAACTATACTGCCCAGCCCATTGAAAGCCAAAGTCTCTATCCGGGATAACTGGACAAATCCCGATAGTCCTGCCCAAAAGTCCATGAGAAACCTCAAATATGTGCTTGGCCTCGACGCTCATTGCGAACCGCAATGGCCGATTCTTATTTCTGAACTGGAAAAAGTCTTTGAGGACAAGAGCCAACTGGTTGTCTCGGTAACATCATTCCTCCAAACCTGGTTCCAAGTTCTTGCCGAGTTGCTCGAAGATGAAAATCAGGAAGTCTGGACAGACAAGCTCCTCACCAGGGTTAGAGAACTGAGTTCGAGGCTAAATCTGACTGTCGAGGTATGTTTGTGAAGAATTGACATTACTATGCATCGTGGATAGCTTATATGGATGGATAACTCAAAGATTGGCTCGAAACTGATAATGATTTCATGCAGGTATCTAACAATGAACGCACCTCGACCAAGTGGTCTGATGGACAATTGGGTTTTGTGCTTTACATTCCCAAGGTCTTGGTATATCAGCCGGTTCAGTTTGCCGGAGTCTACAAGGAACAACTACTTGAATGTTTCGAAGAAAATCAACCATCGAAGTCGTTGCCCATTCATTCCACCACTGGAGATGAATGGGCCGACGTGGGAGCAGAGGAACCCGAAGAGCAGCCTGCAAAACAATCACAAGCAGGTATCAAAGCGCCAACTGTTGATTACCTTCCGGATCCCAATACTATGCCAAAACCTGGATCTCTCCTCCAAAAAGCTCCATACCACCTCTTTGTCTACGCTTCAGGCAAGAACAAGATTGAAATTGAATGCAGCCATAGCCAAACTTTAGAAGTTCTGGCAGATTATCTGAAGCGATGGATAAGAATCAACCCGAATATCACAAACAAGGTCAGTGTTACTTTCGACGTGAGCTTCAAAGAATTTTTCTGACGAATACAGCCTCCCGCCGTGGAGATCGGGCTCAACCATGCTACTTGCGGGTTTGGACTCGAGTACGACAGACTAACGCTATTCTGCGAGAATAGATACGGAAGTGTTTTCACCATCTCTGCTACGATGATTTTGAATTTAGTTGAGGGAGTTTTCGGTTATGAGAGAGTCTACGGTGATTCCTGCTCGTGGCACTATCGAAGGGACACGCCATTCAAGAAGTTATAGGAGAGACACGTGCTTACGTACTCAGAATGTAACATTCCATTCAATGGTGCTCGTTTGACTCCGTAGTCAGAGTATGATCACCACAAGGAGGAGAACGTGGAAGCTGTTAGATAGATATGTTCAAGTGACTGATATGGAACCTAAGAAAGCTTCGGCCATGTTCTATTGCAGCGAGCTTGCAAGAGCTTGCAACACCTGCTATGTAGTCTCACTTGTCTACACGAAGAGAAAAAAACTAAAGATACAGACAAAAAACATACAACACCAAGGATTCGCTGGTCGTCACCGA
>JABEXW010000550.1:0-15475 GCA_013266185.1 Fusarium sarcochroum | reverse complement strand
GTTATAGCTAGAAATAAGAAAACTTATTTACACTGTATTTTATACTGTATAAAGGCTAATAACTAGCTATATAATTTTTTTAAAAATCCCAAAAAAATCCAGTACTTTATATCTCTTATACTATCTTTCAAAATATTCTTCCTAAATTTTTCCTTATTTAATTTAAAAATCTAAAGTGCTATAGGGTAGGTTGTTTTTAGTTGTACAGTGCAGTGATCGGCATACTTATCAACCACGTTATGCTATATTCGCAATTACTCGGTGGCGTCGTGGGCTTCAATAATGATGCATTTTTAAAGCCCCTGCACGACTCTCTAGTCAGCAAACTTACCTAAAGTAGTAGGTTCGACGCACGGTAAAAAAGGAAATACGACATGTGTTATATTTTTCTACATTACGCCTAGTCGACTTTTAATGGTATCACTTGGCATGCGCACTTGTGGGGGTAATTGCCCAGTTGATAGAGTTGATCACGTAACTATCGAACATGTGCAACAGGGCCTGCCAATAGCGACTTTCCACGTCCAAGCTAAGAACAAGCTGAACCTCCTAATGGAGGTTAGTTGACCGCACACCTGAGTGAGCCGCCCGCAGTAGATGACCGCTGGCTGCGGGGCTGTCAGCTGCCATGTCTTAGCGTGTTGCTGTCTCGCCTCGTCTTCCTTGAAATTTAGCGAACACGACTTGCCTAGCCTGACGCAGTCGAGACTCTGGCGCGGAAACAAACCATCCGCAAGACATGGCAACCTAACCAGATTCTTATTTGCTTAAATTGAACGTCGAGCTTGATCTTCCCACCAGCCCCCCAACCCCTTTGCGAACCTTAATATTAAGTGTCTCATTTTCTTTTTTCTTTCTTTTTTTCTTTCCTTCCCTTTCGGCGACACGAAGATCCCCATAAGGTGAAGGGAGAAGACATTGCTGATGATATTACAATTAAAGCTCACCCGCCCTCTAAACTGCTAGAAGCTCCTCAGATTTCCAATCACCTAGTCATCACTCTTTAAACTTTGAACTTTAAGTAATTTTTTAATTGTAATTTTTATTAATAGGCTCATACCATTCGGCTGTCCCCCGATTGCTGCTCAGCATGTCCTACCCGACAACCCTCCCCCGCAAGCCCACTGCACCAGGATCCAAAATCCATGTGGGCAGGACAGCCTGCGAAAACTATCCGAAGTTGATCACGTGCGACTTTGACTTGGTGAATATTTCTTCCATCCTTAACTCCATACGTACCTGACAAGGGTGTTGTAGATTTGGGCAGCCTCCCAGGGCCTTGTATGCATGAGTGATGATCTTATCAACCATTGTGCTCCGGTATCTGGTACAGAAATTCTCGAAACCTTGGATCAAATGGAGCTTCTTCTAGGCTTACTTCGGCATGGGGTGAGAAGTTGGCTTTAGGGGACCAAGAGTTTGAAACTACTTCTCAAAATGGATATGAGACAAGTCGTCAGTAGAAATATATGGTCATTATACTTTAAACTCTCCTGTAGCAATTTTGCCAAGTGATCTTGGATATCTCACCAAAGCACCTGTGTGAATGTCGGTTCGCTCAAGCATGCTGGCATAGTCCTCAACCCAAAAGAGCACCGTGTTAGTCGGCAGCTGTCGATGGTCTCTGACCCTGATATTTAAAGACCATACGGAAGTGGAGACATGCAACCATTCTCGTGGCGGTCCTTTTGTTTCATTAATCACCCGCTGTTTGGTGTTATGGAACTATGTCATGGTGTGGTTCTTGGGTCGCAAGTAAAAGTACGACCCGAGATCTCCTCATGATCGTGCTTCAACATCAGATACAAAATCACGCCTACCTGACTTATTTCGGGCAATCGGATTCACTGTTATTCCTGGCCAGGGCACCATCCGTTAGGTCTATGAGCACATCAAACGACTGGGAAAGGGAAACATCAGGGTCAAGATGATCTGGGCTCCGTCCCGAGACAACGACTTCGCCATGGGCCGCAAGGCGAAAACACAAGCCTAGTGAGCAACTAGAGCAGACTGCACGCCGCAATCGCTACCATACCAAGCTCGTTCCACTCGGACCAGGCTGGCGGCGGGGCAACGGTGGTAGCAACGCACACTGCCTGGCAGAGTAGGCGGTTACTCCAAGCGTATCGACCGAGCTCTACCAGACAAGCATACGAAAACACTATATGATACACTGAAGAGACGAGAAGCCGACGTCCTCTCGCAGCTGCGTACGGGAATGGCGAGGATCAACAGTTACCTAAGCAAGATAGGAGCCGCAGAATCGGACATATGTGAGTGCGGGCGCGCACCAGAGACGATAGAGCACTTCCTGTTATGATGCACGAGATGGGATACGGAGCGTGAAAGCATGAGACAAGCCAGATAAAGCATGATGGGAAACCTTTCCTTCTTCCTGGGTGGAAAGTCGGCGGCAGATGGATCCAAATGGGCACCTAACCTGGAGGTGGTGCGAGCGGTAATCAAGTTTGCGATAGTGACAGGAAGACTAAATTGAGAAGGGAAGACAGGACATATCAAATATTAGCACTAATTAATATCACAGTTAGCTACTAACATTGAACAGCCTCAAGTTGACTGACCATGCTTCAGCTACTGAAGATAGGACGCTGAACACTTGGAGAAGTTGGCCTCCAAGCAGGCCTGCCAAACAGAGTCAAGCAAGCGAGGCTAGAACGGAAAAGAGTTAGGACGAGAAGTAGGGCTTCTTTTGTGCAGACCGGATCAATGCGGAGGGAGGAATCGTGAATGGCTTAGCGTACCTGCTGGCCCTATGAGATTCGTTTTCCCGGGCGTAATGAACTCTATCTATCTATCTAAGCGGTGAGGTCATAATCAAGAGGGGTTATGGCCGGCTCCTCCTGCCAAGATTTACTCGTGGTGACGTCATACATACGTCTGTTCCCTCCATAATCTAGCAAACAGACGATTTCGCGCCCAGCTCAATTACGGTTCGTCTGCCACCGACGCCAGGCACTAAACACCATCCAGCTTCCTTGAAATTGGTTTCCAAACCAACAAAGACGCTATTATAAACAAATCTCATCAATGATCATTCTGAATCCTTAAAAGAAGAACTAAAAAGGTAGGGTATGATTCTCGAAGCTCTTCATTCTACTGGTGCGAGCTATTATATCTAATCAACCGACCAGGCAACTGCATGATGGGTGAAGAAGGATCTATGGCAGTCGATTCCATAAGCAATAAGCTGAGTGTCGACGCTTTCAATACACTACCCATTTCCTCCAATCCTTTTTGGGAGCAATGGTGTTCAATGGACCAGCGAGCCCTTCCACAGTCGGCAGAAGGAGGCATTTTAGCGAGCGTTTACAAGCACAGTGAATCCTTATTCAATAATTCCATGCCTACCTCCCCAACCAGCTCCCTGGATCATTGGAATGATCCATACCCTTCCGCCATCTTTACGGCTACACCTTCAGTCTTTCAGGCGCCATTAACCCAAACCTCCCACCAGTCAGGCATGCCGTCTCCGCCCTTAACGGCTAAAAAGGAGGAGCGTCAAAAGCGGAAGCGTTACTCAAATAAAAATTCAGCTCGAAAATCTGTGAGACGAGATTCCTCTCGAGACAGCAAAGCCAATACAGCGACGGGAGGAGGAGGTACTGGCTGTTCAAACAGACTTTATGGTACCCACGACCGCCATGGTAGTGAGCACTCGGACCAACAGGGCAAAAACCATAGCCAACATACAAAAGAAAGGAATCGTGTTGCGGCTAGCAAATTCCGAACTAAGAAGCGAGAACATACGCTAAGAGCCCAGTCAGAGGTGCAAGAGCTGGAACGAACCAATCACAACCTATCCATCTACGTAACCAGCTTGACTCGTGAGGTCCAGGAGCTCAAGATGAAGCTTTTACAACATACCGATTGCGACTGCTCGCTCATCCATGCCTACCTCGCCGCAGAGGCCCAGCGCTACGTTTGTGGACTTAGTGAGTAATCGCAACTCGTGGCTATTTCCCTGGCGCAGCATGCAATTAAAGTACTATAACGGAAATAGATGTGAGAATGGGGAACCGAATAGCGATAATCCCGTTATTTTTTAGTCAATTTATCTTGACGTATATGTGTATGAAGTTCTTGTTCTCGTGGAATACTCGTGCCGGCATGAGCACGGGAATCGTTATGTGTTTATAGTCGCCCTAAAGAATGCTTTGGTCTCACGATACGTCTATCTCCTAGTCGCCTCACCGTATCATTATGTTGGCACCTTTCGGAGCCCATGCTGAGAAAAGTGCGCCGCGTTCTTGTTTGTTGCACACGCTTATCACATGGGATCAAACTGCACTTTTCTTTACTGTCAATGATCTCTATCAATGCGAAGATCCTGCCGATATGGCTCAGGAGTTTTAACACAGCCCCCAAGCAACTGCAAATGTGGCGCAGACACACCTTATCCCATCTCGTCTAGGTCTCAACGAGAATCCACCAACAGTGTCACTAGGAGATACTCCGAAGGAGCTACTACGAATCTAGGGTTACAGGCTACCACAAGATCATGAAATATTCACTGGAACAAGCTTTGGGGTGATAATGTCACGGTTGTGGGTTGTGGTGTCTACTTGGGGTTGTTCTCTGTTGCAGTAATCCCTCGTCCAGGCCTGTTATAAGCGTTTCCAGATCCTCTGATCTAGTAGGCTTAAACTTGTGGATCTTTTCAGTCTCTCCTCGGATTATGTAATGAAATTAGGTGTATCGGCGAGGTAGGATCCAGGCAGTCATAGATGGGAGTCTCCATGTTTCCCTCCCCTTTGCTGCGAGGTATGATATGTCAATATGGTTCACCTAATCAATGGCGGAAAGAATGTGTTGAGATATTGCATGTGCCATTGGGTAGGTGTCGAATAATATTACGTCAGTGTGATATAGTAAGCAATCACCAGCACTAATGGCTGTCAACGATTCGTTAGTTCAGCATTGTCCTGTGCACCGAATTGAAGCACAATCCTGTACTAAAAGTACCTCGGGCTTAACATCATCACGTGAAAGCTAGTTAGTGGGTACCTCATGCTCCCATCCAATCAACACATAGCCGGCTTGGCCTCGGCGGGGCCTAGTCAGTTTTGAAGAAAAAGATGGGCACAAGACGACCCGGAGTCAGCCCAGTCAACTCAGTCTTTTGCACATTGAGAATCCCAGCGGGTGCTACTACTCCTCATTCAGCTGAGAGTTGACAGGTGACCGAATTACCCAAGCCCATCAACTCTAGCCTCGGTTAAGTAGACCCTACCTATCCCGCGTATCCAGCCTTCGCCGGATCGCCCTGCAGCAGCAGCCCCATGAGCGAACCATACAGTCACACACGCGCACATATTCATCAGCAAAGAAATCGAGAGCTGCTACCGAAAAAGTCGTTACATAACAAGCATGAGTCGCAATATTCTCCACTCAATGTTCCAACCGCACGTAGATCATCATTGACATCCATCGCATGCGACAAGTGTCGCCTCAGGAAATCAAAGGTTTGTCTCGCAACCGTTTGTCACAAGGTCCGCCACAATAGTAACAATTCTATGCAGTGCGATGGCCATAAACCAATCTGTTCGGCATGTGCTAGCCGCCAGCAGCAATGCGTATATAGGGACGAATCCACTCGCCAGAAGATGCTAGAGCTTCGAAAAGACTCAAAGGAACTTCACCGAACCCTTGAGCTGTTAAGAACTGCTCCGGAAGATGCAGTCACTGGCATATTGCAGGACCTCAGAAGTAAAGGATCTGTATCCGAATTTCTGCAGTCGGTCGGTTCGGGTACATCAACAACGCCTTCACCACTCACGACCCTGACTGCAAGCCTTGCAGGTACCTCGGCCCACTCGACCACAGAAGTGTATCTAAACACGAGCTTTCCGAAAGCCTTCCCTTGTCTGAAACCCATCGAAGTTACAGATGTTGATATTCACCTCCTTAGCGTAGGACGAGAGGCTCCCGCGCTACTAAAACTACAATCTGAAAAGTACCCTGAGGGAAGACCTAGAATCTCACACTCCCCAAGAGTCCTGCCTTTATTAAATGATACAACGTGGGAGATAAATCAATATGTTGATGCAAGACTGAATAACCTTAATATATGGCAGTGGACATCTGTACCGATCTCTGATTCGCTAGCCATGCGAACCATATCTTTTTATCTGGTTAATGAGCATCCAATACTCGCTCTTTTTGACGCTGAGCTCTTCATTAGAGACCTTGTAACTGGTGAAGGACGGTTTTGTTCTCCTCTACTCGTTAGTTCTGTCCTTGCTTGGTGTTGCGTAAGTCTTGACCCTTTACTTTCCGATGCAGCCTCTTATTTACAGAAATATAGGCAACATACGCACGGTTCGTGCCAGAGGCTTATTTCCTCTCTCGTAGCCTCCTCGAGGAGGCAAAAGTCCGGTGGAAAGAGCAAAAGGACTATGCTGCCATCACGACTCTTTCTGCAGCGATGTTCCTGGTTATCACCTGCAATCAACATGGACAAGATCGAGTTGGTTTGTCATACCTTGATGCGAGTGCTGATATCGGTCGCCGTCTGCATCTATTTGATAACAAAGATATGAACATGGGAGCTCTTTATGACGATGACGAGGAACTGCAGTCTGCCGCATCATTTGCTGCTTGGGGGGCATTTGGATGGAACAGGTATGTAATCCTCACATATCAGCGTGTACTATTGAGGCTAGCCACTGAGACTGGATTCGAATAGTCTTCACTGTATCTACTTTCGAGCAAAGCACCAAGTACGCGACCCACCAATAATACCTATCCCTGGAGATGTTTCCGGTCTTCCACTCCCCAACTCCATGGGAACTACATTCACGTGGATTTCCAAATTTTGGCTTATTGTTCATGAGGCATTCAGAGACGGCTATGCCAACTTTAGTTGCTTGCCATTTTCAAACGCCCAGCGGATTTACCAAAAATTATTAAACTGGTCTACTATCTTGCCGGAGAGCGCGGTAATGAGCGATGCCTGCCCACACCACTCCCTGGTTTTGCAGTGAGTCAGGTATAGGCCTTTGTCAATAGATGGACTAATTATGTGATAGTATTTGGTACCAAACTGTAATCATGGACGTCTGGCGCCCGTTCTTGAAGAAGGATTCGGTTGATGACATAGCACAGAGCACCACGGCCAACGAGGCCTATGGCGCATCAGCGAAGCAGCTCAAACGGCTAGTGCACCTATATCGGAAAACATTCGAGTCAACTAACCCCACGATGCTCGTTACTCCCGGATTTCTTTCGCTCCTCAACGAAATCTTCCGTAACCCTGATGTCTCTGATGCCCAATTCTGGTTCATCTTTTGTATCCACGGGTGTCTGTCGATTGCCCCATGGTGTAGAGGCTTGCATGGTATATCCGAAGCTTTGATGACTATCGCTTGGCAAAGTGACCTCTTTCAACGCCGTGGCTGGACTAACAGCATGATCGAAGACATTCAAGCTACGACGAGAGCATTGGCACAAGACAATACGTATAGAAGTCTCTATCCGATTAAATTGGACTCATCAGACGACACCATCCAGACAAATAACATGGAAGTCTTGGCAAGGGAGTTCCGGCGGCTAGCCTTTCAGTATGAGCCGAGCGGCAGGAGTATCGAAATGGATCATGAACGGGAGATTTGGAAGGGAGATCCTCGGGAGCTGACCTTGACTCTCAGCGAAGCGACCGAAGTTGAGGAATGCACCTCATTTTGAGTTATTTGGGAAGCGATTCAGTAAGCGCGAGGAGTGCAGAGCCAAGGAGGTAAAAGGTAGAAGTGTAAAAGGAGTTTCATATTCAAATAGAGCTCCTTCGTCGAAAAGCAACACGAGTCAAAGATACTAGTGCACGCAAACTGTGATAAAATCTATAAAGCATTGGCACACAATCGAACCCGTTTTATTCTTGATGGCTGGGATGAAGTGGCCGGGACTGACAAAGACAGCGATATGTTCGGTTTTCTACGCGAGCTCCTCAGCCAGTCCAATGTCATTATCACATCACGGCCGTCTGCAGCTCTTCCACACGGCATCGAAGTCGACCTTGAGCTAGAGACGATCGGTTTCAGCGCAGAGCAGGTAGACGTGTATATTGGATGGACCTATAGAGAGATAACAAATTTGCAGTCCATAAAGTTGCAGGGAATAGATGAAGTAGATCCAAATTAATTAACATCGTTCCATGTAAGTTGCCTTTCTATAATTTCTATAACAATCTTATATGTCAAAGCATAACCCATTAAAGAGACAATCCCAAGAAAACAGAAGTCTTCGCCTCATAGATTACCAGCGATTGATCCGTGCAAAACCGATGATGATCAACCTCCATATGATACTGTCCCGTGTACTGTCTCAGCATGGTTTTGCAAGTGCATCTTATGGTCTAGCGTCTCATCACACAAGCGGCAATGGAGGTTTTCGTTTGGTTGAAGATTTGAGAGGTGGTGTCGCTTGAAGTGCTTGCTCAAGTCCCCCGATGAATAGAAAGGCTTGATTAGCCCATGGATAGCTGGATCGGGAGGCTGAAGAGTGGTGGCCCGACCAACACAGAGAAAGCACCTCCGACTTCGCTCCGCCCGGCTCTTAACGAATACTGAAGTAATTGCATCGCCCAAAGCGCTACTTGTGGCATCTTTGGCGGTGTTGTCGTCTGGGTTGGTTACATTCTTCTTCGTAGCAGCTTCTTTATACCTAGTCATAGGAGGCAAGGGCGGTTCTTGGATAGAACAGTAAGATATGACGCTGAGAATTGCGCCATTGCGGCGATGATATTCGGACTCGATTGTGCTGGTTGCTGGGGCTGTCAGTGCTTTATATAAGCGTTTCTGAGCTGGATGAGCATCTCCATCCGATGGCGAGACGGGTGGCTCCTCAAACGTCTTGCCGGCTAGTTGTCGCTCGATATCGGTTACAGCCTGTTCCCGGGACCAAAGCTTTCTGACTTGATCTTTGCGTTTTCGTCGTAAGCGCGCCTTCTCGCTTTGAATATCCTTAGAGATCTTGCTTAGACGTATGCGAACCCTATCGGACTTGTTGACTTTAGACAGAAGGACGTCTCGTTGCCGAAGGAGATCCTGTATCTTGGGATCATCATTGACGCTTGCAGACTGCTCCGCAGTGAGACGGGTAGGCCGTCGCTTGCTGGCTGAGTACCCGATACTACAGGCTTGACGCATCAGCGCTTTTTGCTGCTCTTTATGGCTTACCACGGCCATAGTATCCACAGGGACGACGCGACCAAGGTAATGCTTCTCGAAAGTCCTAGAGTTGGCGTGTTGAAGCATAAGGTTGCGAAGCCCATCGCTGATGTTTGCTACCTTACTTGTCAGTTAGTCTGCTTTTGTAAGTGACACGTATACGTACGGCATTGGTCAAACTCGTTACCTGCGTTGTAACGGAGCGTATATAAGATCACAACAACGCCAAACCCAGCTAGTTCGCCGAACTTCTTTGTCCAACCAGAAATCATATTATATGTAATCTGTTCGTTGGCGGACAGTACATATCCATTCATGCTTGTCTTAGTGGCCCTACGAAAGACGAATATATTATTCATACTTTGCTTAAGTGGCAAGGGTAACTCATGCTCATCGGGGTGAATGTCAAGCTTGCTTAGATGCTCGGGAGAAGTGAGAGTCGGTGCATCAAATGCCTTATGATGGAATAAAAGACCCAGTAGAAGAGTATGTGGACTGAGTAGCAAGCTCGAGTCAAAGATAGTTTCGGGAAGAGTTAAGATATTACTATTTAAGTCAGGATTAGCAAATAAGAGCATTTCACTTCATCACTTACGTTTCTTTTTCTCCAAGGAAAGTCTTCGTGAAGCGGAGCCTAAAACGAATCAGGATACGGTGCGGGCCGCCCTGAGGATCACGCGCTAAAGAAAGCTCAAGGTCACCAAATCTTAAGAAAGGTAGTGCTCTCGGTCTGGAGCCACTTGGTGCGATAGGAAGAAGGAACAGAAGAGCGTAGATGCGGTGCTCTCCAAGGTGGAACCTCTGTTTAGTCGTACTAATAGTTGTCCCCGCTTGCCGCTTAAGATCCTCGATAGTCATGCATCGGTTTTCCCGTCTCTCTCCTGTTAAACCATTATCGACAACGAGTTTTCGAAGAATCTAATCAGTCACATATTAGTACTTTCACGTCTAAGGAAATATAGATACATACCCTACGCATCCTCCGATTCAAAATAGGGTCAATCTTCTTCTTAGTCTCCCTCTCATATACGAGTCGAAACTCCTCCCAATACTGCTTAAGGGTATAAGAAGATCTTATACCAGAGAGCTTTCTTTCCCTGACCCCGGTTTTCTGGGCAAAGAGCCAGTGAAAGAATGCATTGATCTTACTTAAGGAGATATGCTGTAGGGAGTACTTAGGGTCTTGCTTCGTATACTTGCAGTAACTAATAGGTGTTAGTAGTGTTGCAAAAAGGACAAGGCTTTAAACGTACGTGTTCCACCGTCGCTCAATCGCATCAAGTTGGCGAGTTGTGCCATCAGCATACGCAGTGTCATCTGCGTCCTCTTCCTTGAAGTCATCCTGCATGCGGAGGAAAAATTCGGGAGGCAAATCACTTCCACCTGGGAGACATGGTGCGTCGTCCAGCCAGAATTTGTTACTAATGACTTCGTCCCGGATATCAAACAAGGGGCCAGCAGTAACTGTTGGTAGCTCGCAGCATTAGTATTAACCGACTTCTTTAAATACAAATTAACCCCAATCTTCTAATAAACTATCTATATTACCGCTATCTTACTCTGGAGTTTAGAGATATATTAGAAAAGCCTGGAAAAACTCTTAGTCCCCACCGATCATGCAACTTGATTCGCGGCTTGAATTCAACTCAGTTGGTGAACCAACCCAATCATCAAGATTTTGAGCTAGATCCTCTTTCTCCATCACCCTTGCAAGCTGGGCATAAGTCCAATCCCAGTCACCGAATGTCATCCAAGGATCCGCACCTAACCGGAAAAAGAAACTCGATAGTATACCAATCATCCCGTGCATCAAGCTGCATGGTATATCTCTTTCGGTGGCAGAGCCCTCCAATTCCGTACCCGCCCCAGTTTCCTTAGGTAATCCTCTTAGTACATGCGGGGTACGAAAAGTTCCCTGCGAGACGCCTTTTTCGCAAAACACCACCTAAATCAGCATAATTCAGTCTCAATTAAAACAATGACTTCCCAATCAATTCCAGCTCAAACACAAGCTAGCTATGACTTTGACGACAACAGCTTCCGCACACAGTCACAGCGTGCGGCTGATGACCCCACCGGGGTACCTGTTTTTCCGGCCGAAGAAGCCGGCCACAACTTCATGCCTTTCAACATAGAATATCGTGATTTTCAGATCAAATCTCTGCCCCAATCACCACTTGAACTTTTCCAGCTTTTCGTACCTATTTCCCTTGTGCAGTCATGGATCGAATACACTAATAGCTGGGTCACTCATCTCATCTAAAACGGCGTTATTGACAACTGGAATACCCCCATCTCTCAACACTCCAGAATCCTGCAGTGGGAAGGGATCTCAACCGCAACAGCATATATATGGCTTGGAATCATGATTTACCTAGGGATTCATAGGGATTCTTCAATAAAGGACCACTGGCATTCCCCTTCCCCAGGAGATCAGTGCCCTCTTCATCCTATCATCAAGTTCATGCCCTTACGCAAATTTCAACTCATTACACGCTATTTCCGCACTTTTGACCACACTGAGATCGATGTAAGTGACGAGGGAGATCTTCCAAAGACCTTCCAAGCGGCCGAACCGTGGTCTAACCATATACAAACCATATCTTCGCAACTATTCATTCCAGGGACTAATCTCGCTGTAGATGAGTGTATGATCCCTTTTACAGGGAGGAGCAAAGAGACAACACTTGTCAAGAAGAAACCTACGCCGGTCGGGTTCAAAGTCTGGGTTATCGCGCAACACGGCTTCTTTCTGCGGTGGCTTTGGCACGTCAAGCGGTCACCTTATAAAGCAGTTATCGTCAAGCTGCCTTCGCTGAAGCCGCAGGGCAAAAAGGGAAAGATAAAGACGGAAGTAACCCTCAGCAATACACAGAGCGTCGTCTTTCACCTATGTAATATGCTGCCAAAAGTGATATATCACGTCTTCACAGATAACCTCTTCTCCTCACCAAATCTCTTCCGTGCCCTTCGCAAGGCAGGCCACGGGGCCACAGGCACAGCACGCCCAAATAGCGGCATCAGCGAGGAGTTAAAGGATGCCAAAGGGTCTGATAAGGCAGGCAAAGGCACACTCAAATACAACGAAGTCAGGGTTATCCCTACAAAAGACGGCCTTGTGAGTGCAGAGGACACATTTATATGTATTTTCCCTACTAATCTGTCTATTTCCTTCTTCCCTAGGTCTCCCAAATCGGCTGGAAGGACAACAGCTATGTGATCTTTATCTCCACCGTGCACACCGGTGCTGACAAGGAATGTACCCCCAAGAAGAGGAAAAAGCCGGCCAATACAGGATCAAAAGCGCAATCACGGCAGATACAACAGTTATTTGGTAATGCAGCTACAAAAGTCATATCTATTCCGACCGTAGCTGCTAGTTATAACGATGAAATGAATCATGTTGACCGCGGTGATCAGTTGAGGTCATACACAAGTTATGAGCACCGTTTCCGGCGTGGTCCTTGGCAGGCACTTCTCTGGTCTTTCCTCCTCAATATCGCACTTGCGAATAGCTTCATTTTACAGCTCAAGACGACTTCCCCTAACTGGAAGCCCTATACAACGCTCAAAGACTGGAAGAAATGCATCTATAATGCGATTTTTATCGCCTACGCCCAAGAAAGTCGGGCAAGGAAGAGGAATAGGTCAGGGAAAGAAGAGGACATCGAGGATCCAGAAACACACCAAAAACACATACAAAGAGAGATCAACTGGGTCTGGAGAGGCATCAAATCCGATTGCCTAGCTTGTCAGGGCTTCAGGCAGGGGGAATGCAGGCCATCAAAGGTCAGAAAAGGAAGCTATCTCGATGAGGTCTCGGGGAATGCAGGCCGCACCGGTCATCACGGAAGGGGTAAGCAGACCGAATACGGCTGCCAAGTCTGTGATGTAGCTATTTGTAATGATCCGAGCTGCTGGTACTTCTATCACACGCCAAGTTAGGTGTGTGTGGAAGTACCTTTCGTTCCCTTCATTTTGATTGGTCTTACACCCTTGTCGGTACGGAATTGGAGGGCTCTGCCACCGAAAGAGATAGAATTGGTGTCGCGGAGAATTCATCCCGAACATCAGGGCCGGCCTTGTAATCCCCATTGAAAGGCGGGGTACTCATGGGATGTTCCAAAGCGTCTAACCCATCTCAGCTTCTTTTCTCAACTATCACTGATATCACCCGGAGTGTCACTATATCGGGGAAGGTCTTCTTTATGACACCTTTTTTGCTCCTTTTGATTCCTCTTTTTTAGTGCGGCTTGATTGGGCCCTCCAATCCACACTGTTATGGTGGAAGTAATCACAGACTGGATCTCACTGCTCGGTGCGACCACGCTACCAGGCGATACTCGGAGCTCAGATATGCGTATTATCAATGCTTTTAAAGCGGTATATAGAATTATTTGCGAAAAGGTGGCCACATATAGACTTCGACGACTCGCATACGTGCAATTGATGCGAGTCTTCACAATACTTCAATCCATCCTCAAGTCTGAGAAAGAATCGAAGTTGGTTCACCGTGAGCCCTAGCTCCTATCTACTCCAGTCAAAATGTTCGAGACGGTCGTCGCGAAACGGATCTCACACGCTGTTGAAACACAATGACCACTCCTAAAAATCACTTTGGAGTTTGCAAGTAGCGGTCCGCGGAGCATGCCTTGATGTTGCTGCTGAAGTAGGCTTTCACAATACGGCAAAGCCTGCCTCCACTAGTGCCTCGACCTTTGAAAACATTGGACGCCCCTGCATAGCGGATGGCAAAAAGAGCAGGCCCTCCAAATTCTCTATTGCCTTTCCGGGCTGACACGACGTTATTTCTCTGGCATCTTTATCCGTAACGGAGTCGGAAATTAAGTCCTGGGCGACCATGGTAGGTGAGAAGAAATTAACAATACCACCGAATGATCTGGCAAGCCTCTCGTACTCCTCTGGATCCAGAGCAGTGCCTATCTCAATATTAACATTAATATTCCACTTCTTAGCCAGATAGCGGAGAAGGTAGAGGGCTTGGTTGGCAATGTAATGGCAACGCGTCATTTCTATAAGTCTAGCGATACCCTCTTTTACCGCCTCAGAGAGGTAAAGGTCAGTCCTCGCTGCCGTATCTAACTTATTTATCTGCACCGTTCTGCCCATAAGGGCAAGGCGTATAATAGATAAGACTAGCGCAAAGTATGGCATAAAAGATAGTGCCCACTTTAGTATATATAGCCGCGAGTAGGATATAAGAAAGCCCTATATAGCATTTGCAGCCTATAAATAGATATCTCGTGGTAATACTTCAGACCTAATAATACATAATTCGATAAAGGGCTAGAAGAGTAGTAGGGTAGCAAAGTAGTAGTATATACTATAATAATAATTAATAATTAAAGCTGTATTAATAAAATACTTTTTCTTACTAGGCGAATAGTATTGCCGGAGTAAAGTTATAGCCGAGCTATAAGACTTTAGGCACTCTGTTATACTAGTCGAGGTACTCTATATAGATGCCTAATAGGCCCTATGCTATTAATAACTTTCTAGGTAAGTACAGAATATATAGAGACTTATATATTAGTCCACTTAGCTCGCAGAGGCACTTATATACTGATCGCTTATTAGATAGCTGCTTATATTATAGCTATAGTGGCGCATCTAGGCCGAGTTAGTAAGCTAATCGAAATATATTGCCTCTTATGCCTGTAGCTTATTATTATCTATATAAGGAACCTATACTAATGCCTTAATATCTCTTATAACAGCAGGCTTAGATGGTAGGTGCGGGGTATAAAAACAATTAGGCAATAAACCCATTACTAGAGAAGACACACTAGGTAAATATTATTTATTAGCCTTATAGTGACTTATTAGTCCTATTATATAGCATTCTTACTTATCTAGAGAAAATATGCCCTAGAAAGTCGCTAACTAAATAATAAGCTCCTCCTTATCTCCCTTATCAGGGGTATGATATAGGCCCATCTTAAAAGCCAGCTATATGCTCTATCCTATATAATACCGACTCTCTAAGCTTCGACTATAACTAGCTTCTCGAATTAATATTATTCCTAAGGCTTAGATTATTATTAGGGAGTAGTAATCTATCTCTTAGTTAAAGAGCTACTGCGACTCCTTAAAGAAATAGTTACTTATTGACTATAGGTCTTTAGAATTAGCCCTAGTAATAAGGTTAGTAGAAAAGCAGTAGCTAAGGGTAAGTAATGCATTAACAAATAAGGGCGAGTAATATCTATATCTTCTATTGCGAAAATCTTAAAGGAAATACTTTTTGCTAAGAGGTATAAATACTAGAT